>PVKE010017780.1:0-11777 GCA_004027555.1 Craseonycteris thonglongyai
GGGGACCTCAGGTGGAGAGGAAGGACGGGCGCGGGAGCACAGCCAGCGAGGAGGTCCGAGTCCCCGCAAGAGTTGGGGGCAGGGCTCCCAGGCCAGAGCGGGGAAGGGCCTGCCGGTGGCACAGAGAGGAGGTGGAGGGCGCCCTGCTGCTCGGCAGAGGGCGGGGAGGGCGCGGAGGGGGCGCCGGGTCCCGGGCGGGGAGGGCGCGGAGGGCCCCGGCCGCCCCGCCGCCCCCGCCGCCCCGCCGCCCCCGCCGCCCCGGCCGCCCCGCCGCCCCGGCCGCACCCCCGGCGGCCTCACCTGCGGCGCCGGGCTCCGGGCGCGCGCTGACCGAGCCGTCCCCGCGCAGCAGGATGTCCGCCGTGTCCCGGATGCGGCGCCGGCCGCCCGGCGCGCCCCGCAGCCCGCGGCAGCCCTGGAAGCACACGGCCCACGCCTGCTCCTCGTTGATGGGCTGCTCGTACGCCGTCAGCACCTCCTCCAGGGACAGCGCCCCCGGCTCCGGCCGCCCCGCGCCCGCGGCCAGCGCCCCGGCCGCCGCGTCGCCGCTGGAGCTGCCGGCCCGGGCCATGGCCGCCCCATCATCGCCGCCCGAGCGCCCGGCCGGCCTCCATCACAGCCGCGCCGGGGCGGCCGACGCACCCGCCGAGCGCGCGGGGCGGGTCCCGCGCCTCCCGCCGCCGCTGTGTCATCCGCGAGGCCCCGCCCCGCGCGCCCAGGTGAGGGCGGGGCCGGAGCCGCCGGGCAGGGCCGGGGGGCGGGGCCGGGGCGCAGGGGGCGGGGCCGGGGGCGCAGAGCCGGGGGGCGGGGCCGGGGAGGGCGCAGGGCCGGGACGCAGGGCCGCGGGGAGTCGGGGGGCGTGGCCGGGGGCGTGGCCGGGGAGCCGGGGGGGCGCAGGGCCGGGGGCGGGGCCGGGGGCGGGGCCGGGGCCGGGGGCGGGGCCGGGGGCGGGCCCGGGCCGGGGGCCGCGCGGAGGGTCGCGCCCCAGGGCCTCGCCCCGCCATGCGGCGCCCCCCGCCCGGTCTCTGGGGGAACCCGGACGGGGGGCGCCCACGCCCGGCTCTCGCATCCGCCAAAACCGTGCGGTGGTTGCGGGGCCTCGGGCACGTGTGACGCTGGGAAGCAGGGGGAGCCGGGGACACTGAACCGCCCGCCGCCCCACGACGGCGCAGGAGCCCACGATGCCCGCAGTGGCCCCTGGAGCGCCCGCTGGCAAGGCGACCGCACGAGGCTCCCGCTACAGGGCGGCGAGAGCGCGGGGAGCCCCAGGGTGTGAGGCCCGAAGTGCAGAAGCCTGTTCAGCAGGAGGCCTGTCTGCCTCCAAGGCCCCGGGGTCCCCGGGAACCGCCGGTGCGGGCAGCTCACCGGCTGGGCAGGGCGGGCCCGCAGCCGGCACGCGGCAGCCGGTGTGGCGAGGCCAGGACAGCAGCGCCAAATGCAGCTGGGGGGCAAACGGCACTACGACCCAAGCACGGGTCCCCCCAGCACCTCACCAAATGCGGGTTCCTGCAGATTTCCCGCCCATGGAGATTCGGTGACAGGCCTGAGGTGACTCTGGGGACGTAACGTTCCCTGGTGATTCTGAACCACGGCAATGGGGCGATGCCATCCCATTTGACGGAGAACGGGGGTTGGGGGTAGGCAGTCACCTGGGGTCCTAGTATCAGATAATCCCATCTGGGTTTTTTTTAATCTTCAAAAAAGAGTTTGATAAAGGCCGATGGTGCCCAAACGTTCTGTAGTCAGTAGTGGAGCGACTTTCGGATCCGCAAGCTGACACAGCCAAAATACCAGGGTGGTGGGGGGAATGGGGGCAGGTGGGAGATGTACTATCGCCTGCGTACCGTATTTTCCAGCGTATAAGACGACCCCCTGATTTTACAGTTAAAACATAGGTTTAGGCCTGTATTCGCTGTATAAGACTACAGCCTCGGAAGTGGGGGGTCGTCTTATACAGCAAATATAGGCCTAAACCTACGTTTTAACTGTAAAATTAGGGGGTCATCTTATATGCCCGGTCTTACACGCCGGAAAATACGGTATGTGCTGCCAGGAATCTGGGGCCCGGTGAATCTTCCTGCCTAGTCTGCACGTGCAGGGTTTCCAACAAAGGCCAGTAAGTAGCCTTCAGTGAGGACCCCACCCTGGGCAGACAGGCAGCACCTGGAGCAGCTGCAGTGGTGTAAGGAAAGTCCACCCTGACTCACACACACAATGCCAGGTGTGTGTGACCTGGCGAATTGCCCCCCCACACACACAAGGTGAGTTTGTTCTTGGGCCCACAGGGGTGGTTTCTGCTTTCAGACTCCATGAGAACAGACATCCATTTGCAACACCTCTGGTGGAGGGGGTGTTGCTCCCACTGTAGCCGGCCCACCCCTCCCCCACTGGCTGCAGTGAGTGGAGGGAAGAGGAGGTGTAATCACTACTGGGGAGCTGGTTGGGTCACAGCACAAAGTGCCTTCCCTGTGCCTCAAAGGGCCTCCCATGTCCCTAACTGAGCACACGGTCTCAGAACCTCATGTGATGAGCAGGGGCCTTGGTAAGGACCCGGCAGTGACGACTCACCTGGCTGTCCCAGGGGCCCTTGAGGCCACCTGTGTAAGGGGACAATACCCTTTCTGACCTGGCACTGATAATTTTTTTAGGGATCCCTGTGTACTATCCAAGACATCAGCCAGCAAGACTTAGAACATGGGTTTTACTAAGTTTTTAGTATGTGTGCTGCCGAAGCAAGCCCATAGTGAAAGGTTTTTAAAATTACGTTTCACTTACCTTGGTATATGAACGTTTGTTCCCACTAGTCATGACCAAGAGGAGGAAACAGGGATCCATCAGCTTGTAGATGCTCCGAGAAACCATATCTTCTTTCCTCTCGCGTCATTTACCCACACGTCCCCCACAGAAAGCACCACATGAAACCTAGAAATGGACCTAAGGTGAGAAGTATGTGCATCATGGCTTCAGGCTGGTGGGGGTGGGGAGGGCTTTTCAACCTCATAGACTGGGAGCCCCAGGGCACCTGAGTCAGAAGTGACGCAGGACTCCACTGGAAGAAGACTGGTCAAGTTGGCCCATGGCTCTGGCAACGAGATGCAGGTGGGTCCTGGCTGGTTGGTGGTAGCTCTGGGTAAAGTCCAGACAATCGATTCCTTCTTGGGATTGGGTCCCAAGCATGGCCGTACTTTTGATGAAAAAGTCTAGTCAGTACTTTAAATCAGACGGAGGGCTCTACCATGAGGAACTCATGTGGGTAAACTGATAGTGTCCGGGCCACACACCCACGGAAGAGCAAACACCAGCTTCTTATTCATGAGCATTGCACATGGAGCCTGGTAGGGATGGGAAATGACACCAAGGTCAAAACGTTTAGCTGTTTGTTCACAGAGTAGACAACACAGAACATCAGAATCAGAGAAATGTTAGTTCTTCCATAACTTGAACTTGCCACTTGCATTTTAGAAATAAACTGTATTTCCAACTTAAAAAACAGACCCTATACTAACCAATGTAACCCTGATAAATTTAACAAAAAAAAGTAATTTTTACTAACCAATGTAACCCTGATAAATTTAACAATAATAATACTCAACTGAGAAGTATGATAGAATTGATCGAGGTCAATCATTAACTTGGAAAGCTCTGGGGCAAAGTCATTTCCACAGTTGTGGCCTCGCCTGTGGCCAACTCCTTAAAACGTGTTCTTTATACTTCATTTCCAGTCGGTTAGGAAATCACAGGGGCGGGATATGCTTGGAGACAGGATGGGGACATTTACTGCACTGACTGATCTACCTTGGACTCACAGATTTGCTCAATTAGATTCTCACATTAGCGAAGACACTCCCCAGGCATCCCATCTTAAAGTGCATGCTGCCCATTCACACATGTGCTGAGTGCTGGGCATTGATGTCTTATGTCTGGAAACAACCAGTGAAAATCCAGCCAGGTCCCTCCCCCATCGGGGCAACGGCACAAGGAAGCAACCACCTGCAGAGCAGGTGAAGGCTGAGGTGCTTCATGTGTACGGGAGCCCATTGGTTGGTGGTTTTTCCCCATGCTCTGGGCTTGGTGCCCTGAGGGAGCTGTGATCTTGTCCACACTGTGGCAATGCAATCAGAGTGGCAGGTGGCTTGTGACTGCAGTTAGCCATAGATTTAAAAGCTCTAGGAGCTATACCTCTGATTGCAGACACAGATGCTACAGGATCCTAATTTTAAGCTCCTGGAGGCCAAAAAGATCAATCGGGGCTGGATCCCAGGTGCGCTGTGGGCTACAGTTACACAATTCCGGGAGAGTAGTCCAGGGCTCCAGGGTCCAAGGTGGCATAGCGGGAACACTGAGTGCATAGAGATAAGACGCCAGAGTGAATCAGACATGTGGGCAGTTGGGTTTAAGATCAAAGACAGTTTGAGGCCAAAGGCGCGTTGACTCCCCTAGACACAGGCAGGCTTCAGCTATGTGGTGAGTGGCGTGTGGAGGCTCTCCCGTCCTCTTACCAATTCCACTTCAGCTCGAAAAACAGGTCGGCTTTCCCCGAGGGATCTGTGCACACTGAGCGCAATAAGCAGCCAGGCCCATTGCCACGGCTCAGAGGCCCCTGAATGCCCTCTTTGTCCTGTTCCTCACAGCCAGGCAGGGCTCAGGGGTCTGGGAGGAAAAGCTGAAACTCGAGAGGGCCTGGTTTTGTGCTTTTGGTTTATTTTGGGATAATGATAAAAGCCATGAATCCCAAGGGATGCCAGATAGAGCCAGGCTGTGCTTGAACTCTGAACGTAAGCCCAGAACAGCTCCCAGGAACGGGCCCTGGGACTGGACATGGCTGCGCGGTTTCTAGGCTGGTGGTGAAGAGGAGGAGGGAGGAGACCCAGAGCTTGGAATGGGACTGAGGTCCCAGAGCTCAGCCAAGAGAAGGGGAGGACTAGAGGAGTGCTTAAGGGGGTCCTCACCTTGGGGTTCTGATCAGGAATCAAGGAAATACTGGAGGGCATGGTTTGCTTCCCCCTGAAGACATTGGCGGTCATTCGCGAAGTCTGAACTCATTTATGTTTTGAATGTGAAATGCAGGGTGGTTAAAAGTTAGTCGAATGCTTTCCAAGTGCGCTCCTCACACCAGCTGCTGTAGGGACCTGTCCCTGCACCAGGCAGTCCTCACAGCCTGGAGTGAAGGACGTCTCCATCACAACTGACATCTTTGTAAGGTCACAGGAGCAATGACACATCAATGTTGGCTCACTTGACACGGGTGACGCTGAAAAGTATAAACTGAGACATCTTCCGCCACACACTGGCCCCAGTTACTGTCACTGGACTTGTTTATTGTTCTGGAAATGGCATCTCCTGCAAACTCACCTGTGCCTTCTTTACAGGGAGGGCAGCTCATCGTCTGCCCTGTTCTGTGCTCTGCTTTGACGCGAGGGCGCAGGAAGGGTTGTCAGTGTGCAGAGCTTCAGTGCCCTTCGCTACATCGCGCGCCCCTCCTGGTGGGTGCATTGCTTCAGCCCTGAGCGCGTAACCTCGTACTGGTAGCTGGCATTAAGCCCCCAGGGCAGGGTCTTGTTGCTCCTTGGCTGCTGTCCCAAGTGTTGATGCCTGTGCGGTACCAATGGCCTCGCTGGGTGAAAAGCTATATGAACTTGTAATTTTAATAACCATTATCCAATGGCCCTCCGTAGAGGCTGTACTAGTCTACACCCGCAGTACAGCTCTTTGATGCTTTTTAGAAGCTGCTTTATTTTTCAGTTTGGGTAAGTCGTGTTCGTGCTCAGCCTACGGATGAAGACATTCGCTGTCCGTTACCGAGTCCTGTCTGAGAGGTTTCCTCTGAGCGGGGCCTTTTCTCCCAGACACGTCAGCATTTCAATTGTACTTATTTTAAATTCTTTGTAGAATAATTCCAACATATGGGTCACAACTGGGTGCAAAACATCATAATACAGTTTACAGAAAATAAAATGTATAAATACATAAAAATATTGACTACAAAATCTGTATGCATACAGTGGAGTACTATACACCCAGGAAAACGGACTTCAGCTCCGCACAGCATAAACGTTACAGGAATAATGCTGAGGGAAAGACCCACAAGTACGGGAACCAGCAGGACTCCCGCCCCGAGGGGCCCACCGACCACCTCTGTCATTGCGGGTCTTACTGGGCAGGGCCTTCCCCGTTTCCTGAAAGATGCTGCCAGCTGTTTTTAGCGTCTCTCGGGATGTGGGTTCCTCAGGTGGTTTCTTCATGGCCAGCTATGCGTCTTCGTTAGCAGGAATAATGACAGGACTTGGGAATGCCACAGTTTTCTCATATGTGATGCCGTATTTTTTTTTTTTGAACTGAACTGGGGGCACACCCCAGTTCAGCATGTGGGTCCACCTGGGCCGGAGCTGGGATTCGATCCTCAGTCCTCGGGGCTCCAAAGCGAGCGCTTAACCCGCTGAGCCATCCCGGCTTTCCCCGTGATGCCGTTTTTGAATCCTGTCCGCTAACCGCCAACTCCAAACCGAGCTTCACGTCGCCCACGTGTCTGGTCAGGAGCCTCCCTGGCTTCGGCCACCGGCATGGCTGCTGCACGCCAATACCAACATGGCCGCGGCGCGAGGCCTCCGCCTCAGTGGGGCGTGGCCGGCCAGCCGCCAGCCAATGGGCGTGCGCGTCCGGCCGTAGCCAATGGGCGTGCGCGTCCGGCCGTAGCCAATGGGCGTGCGCGTCCGGCCGTAGCCAATGGGACGGCAGCGCGGGCTGGATGCTGGGAGCCGCCGCTGAGGTCCTGCGTTCTGACCATGTCCGACTCCCGTGCGTTGGACGCCGCCTCAGACCCGGGAACCGGGGGCCGCAGGAGGACGTGGGCTGAGCTGCTGGGTAGGTGGGCGCCGGGCCCCTCCCTGGCCGGCTGCCCTCAGCCTGCACAGACCCTAACTCGCCACACTCCGGGCCCCCGACCCCTCCTCGCGCCCCCATGTCCGGTCCCCAGGCTCCCTGCCCTCCCGACTCACGTCCCCTCCCCGCGTCCGTCTCCGACGTGACCCCGCGGGAGGCGGTTCTGCGCAGTGGGCGCTGAGGTGCCCCCCACGCGTGGGCCCAGGGACGCTGGACGACAGGAACCTGAGTCAGCGTAGCTCCAGGTCGCCGTGACCTCCGTGAGCAAGAATCGACCCCCAGGAACGAACGTTGGCGCCGCCCTGCTCCCTAAACCAGGCTCTCCTCGGATCTCACTTCCCCCCCATAAACGTTCTTCTTCTGTCCCGGGTCCCACGTCGCATTTACTCGCCCTGTCTCCTTAGTCTCCTCACATGGGGGGCAGGTCCTCGTCTCTCCTGACCTGGACATTTGGGGGAGGCTTGTCTGTCGTTATTTAGAACCACCCTGAGTTGGGTGTGTCTGAGAATTTCTCCTAAGAAGATTTGAGGTTATGCGTTTTGGGTAGGAATCCCACGGAAGTGGATGTCACAGGTCTCGTTGCCTGAGTTTTTAAAAAACAGTTCTGGGGTATTTATTTATCTCTCATTTCTATCTCTATCTCTATCTATTATCAGTTCTGTGGGTTTTTTAAATTAATTAATTAATTAATTGTTTTTGACAGAACTGAACCCGGGGGAACCCCCAGTTCAGCATATGGGTCCTCACGGGCCGGGGCTGGGATTCGATCCCAGTCCCCGGCATTGCAAAGTGAGCACCCAACCCACTGAGCCGACCCGGCTTCCCCAGTTCTGTGGTTTTTAAAAATGGATTTCCGGGGAAGCTGGGATGGCTCAGCAGGTTAAGCGCGCGCTTTGCTGCCCCGGGAATAGAGGATCGAATCCCGGCTCTGACCCAGGCAGGCCCATGTGCTGAGTTGGGGTGTTAGCCCCCAGTTCAGTTCTTCCTGGAGCCTATGGGGGAGGCTCCCAGCCCAGTTCCTGCCCTGCGCAGCCCCAAACCCACCTGGGGAGTGAAACTATATGTAGAACTAATGCTGTCAACTACGGAGACTGCTCTGGGCCCTCCCCCTTCTCTCTGTCTCTTGTCTGTTTCTCCCCTTGTCAAAAAAACAATAAAAAATAAATAAAAACGGATTTCTCCCCTTAGCGGGAAGGGTCAGGAGGCAGACGTTGGATGCTAAGAAGGAACAGAAGTTAAAGGAATCAGCAGTGCACCTCCTCAGGAGCCACCTGAACTTGAATCACCTTTTGCTTGAGGTAAGAAGGGATAGGCTTGGCCTTTGCAGGCAGGTTTAGGTTTGGATTTTTTAACCCAGCCAAGGCATAATCTTCAGGAAAAGATGCACTCATTACATGTTGACTAGATGAGGGGAAAAAAAAATTGGGAGCATTTATCTTTTTGGAGATAAAAAAAGTTAAAAAATGAATTTTGTAATTTTCAAAGGGCTTTATTTAGTAAGTTTAACTTTTGAAATGTTTTACTTCAAAATATTTGAGATTAAGGCATTAGGCAGGTTTTTGTGCACATACAGCATGAATTTAAAGAATGGAGTTTTGTGTTTTGCTCCTAGGTAGAAGGTCCGCCACATAAAAAATTGTGTCTCAGCCGATTGATTGATCATGACAGCCCTGAGGCCTACACTGATCTTTCTAGTTCATTCATAGGTAAGTTAGAGCTTCATTTTCTTAATATATTGAGTTATGGAAGAGCTTTATACAGTGACCTTGATTTGCTTACAATAAGCACAAATTGAAGTTTTCTCAGATAATGGTTTTCTCCTTATATGTGTAGTCATGATTAAGTCATGGTTTTGTGAGTTGGTTGAGTTTGTTATGAGGCTGTCAATTATAAAGTTTTAAATAACACTGTTGTGTAAGTCTCTTTCAGAACAAACTGTCTTCCTTGCTAGAGATCACTCAGTATTTGTTAGCACACAGTATGTGTTTGACTCAACGTGGGGCTCAGAAGCAGTAGGAACCAAAGTGTTCCTTTGGAAAGTGAGGGACAGTAATGTACACATTCACGGAAGTGGTGAAAACAGGTTGTGTGGGAGAGCAGGCAGGAAGCTGGAGATATGTTTCTAGATGCCCACCTTTCAAGATGAGAATGTGAGATAAGGAAGGTTCTGTGGGAATAACAGAATATAAGATATTTTCTGGTCAGTCACATTTTTATGATGTGATGACTGTCATTTCAGAGAGATATTAACTAATTCATTGGTTTGTTTTAACTTTGATATAACCTTAAATAAACTTGGTAAAATGTATTGATTTTCACAAATTATGCATCATCATTCCAGGGAGCCAAGCTCAGCCATACACTTTTTTGTATGGACTTTTGGATCAAGGCCTAAGCACTTACATAAGGAGCTTTTAACTTTGATCACAGGAATATAAATAGAGCCTTAATTCATGAATTTTTTAGCTTTTTCTGCTGAAGGTAGTGGCTATCATACTTACTTGTATTTATCTAGAAAGGATAAAGGCCTTGTAAATAAAAACAAATAACTTTCCCTTGGATACACACTGGAAATTAATGGTTAGAAATGAGCATTTTTGTTCTTTCTACCATAAATTATTTCTTTTTTTTTCATAAATTATTTCTTGACCATAGTATTTTATAATTTCTAATACTGTCCTTCAGAACCTTTGTAACCACTAAAAGTATTTTCAGAGCCTTGAAGATAAATTGGCATGTGCTACAATTTTCTAGTTTAACAAAATTAGTTTTGGAAGTCAAACAAATTAGAAAACAGAATACTTGAAGGCGCTGTTTCCAGGCTGCCCAGCATTTCTCACTTCGTTGTGTGCAGACCCCAGAGGCAGGTTGCTAACGAGGCTGGTGGCTGCCCACCGGCACCTCCACTACCTGCCAGGTGCCTGGCACAGCATTGGGAAAGCAGACCAAATTTCCATTCAGACGTCGTCGTAAATCCGGTCGGAGCAATCTGTCTTTGACACTGAGGTAGTTAGAAAACAAATTCATTAGAGGAGCCTACTGTAGTTCTCAAAGTATTGTGCACCCTTGGAAGAAGTTGATCAAGTTCTTAATCAGAATATATCTGCCAAGCTCCCTTGTTTGCACCCCATGAAACACACAAATATGTATTTGAACTGTGGGCTTCTGATGCTGCCTCTGATGATCTCATGAGCTGCTTCAGTCATGGAATTGTCTTGATTTTATAGCTTGTGTCTTTCCCTGTAGATCTGTCCTGCTCTTCTAAAGGCTGTTTTCTGTGGTGCTACAACTTAAAGAGGGCATTTTAAACTACAAGTCTCCTGCCATAAGTTTTATAGCATGTCTCCCATGTTCTGTGTTCTCTTTAAGGCTCTGCTTTGTGGGATCAAGCCTCGCGGCTGGGGGTTCCAGTGGCAGTCCTGTCCAGCCAGATGGTTGCCTCTAGCGTTGTGCAGATCTGTGAGATGGACACACAGCCCTCCCGTGGGGTGCTGTTGGACTCAGAGCAAAGAGTAAGACACGGCACAGATGAGGGAACTGTGTTACCTGTTACTTCTAAGCTGTTTAAGAAAATGTGACCTTTCTTTAATATTGTTTCAGATCTTTGCCTATTTTTATAAAAAGGATTTAACCTCTCTTTTCAGAAGAAACTGTCTTCCTTGCTAGAGGTCACTCGGTATTTGTTAGCACACAGTATGTTCTCCCGTCTCTCCTTCTGTCAAGAATTATGGAAAGTACAGGTAAATTGGAAATTGTAACTCTGACTCTAGAGGTCTTCAAGCAGCACTCTGTTGATTTGGGTGAACCTGTCAGAATTCCTGAGTTTCCTTAGGAATCCCATCACGTGTCTCATTAATTATGGAGAGTGGGGGGAAAGCATTCAGCAAATGCCTCTGGAGGGGAAAGAAATACCCTCAATTATTCACCCAGAGCTAGTAATATTTATTTGAATAGAATATCCCACTGAAACATGTTATGCCTTGTTAGGTCATTCTGAACAATTTTCCAGGGCAGTATAGTAAACTAGAAAAATAAAATTTTATAAATTATTCTTAAACCTGTCTTTTTTTGAAGCATTTTGAATTTATTAGGCTTATTAGCTTTTTGAATAGTTGAAAGAACTCAAACTTTTTAGTTCTTCAATGAGATCAGTAAGTATATACAAAATAAATAAAAAACCAAGGAGATGGTACGTACCTTCCTGGTTTATTCTTTTTTTTTTTTGTTTGTTGTTGTTTTTTTTTTTATCTTTTCACATTTATAGAGAGAAATTATCTTTTTGTCTTCAGTGCATAGTTATTTCTATTTTACTTTTTGACAGATAGAGAGAGAGACAGAGACAGAGACAGCTAGAGAACCGAACTGTGGGAACTCCCCAGTTCAGCACGTGGGTCCTGCCTGGGCCGGAGCTGGGATTCGATCCTCGGTCCTCATGGCCTCAAAGCGAGCGCTCAACCCGCTGAGCCGTCCCGGCTTTCCCCTTGGTTTATTCTTTTATTTAGCGTTCGTTCCAGAGTTCAGGTGATTTGTCAGGCATTGGGACAATCCCTGTGCCGACTGGTAACTGCCTTGTTGGGGGAAGGCAGTAAATGCACATGAGTTGTGATGACACAGGTGGTACAGGAATTCGGAGGAGAGTGAGCGACTATCTGATTGGAAGGGCTTCCTAGGACAGCTGGGAGGGGCTTGGAGCTATGGGAGAGTGCGGGTTAGTGGGTGGGAAAGGTGAGGGGGACAGGTGAGATGCAAGCACGATGACTGGGGGGTGGTGTGTTGCAGGAAGGAGGGCCAAGCTGGGAGAGGCCAGGTCACAAAGGGCCTGTGCTATGTCAAGCGTCTGAACTTTGTCCTAAAGGCTGTGAGAAGAGATTGACACGTCCAGTTTATATTTTGGAATC
>PVKE010017780.1:11877-30317 GCA_004027555.1 Craseonycteris thonglongyai
CCATGAGGACCGAGGATCGAATCCCGGCTCCGGCCCAGGCAGGACCCACGTGCTGAACTGGGGAGTTCCCACAGTTTGGTTCTCTGACTGTCTCTGTCTCTGTCTCTCTCTCTATCTGTCAAAAAGTAAAATAGAAATAACTATGCACTGAAGACAAAAAGATAATTTCTCTCTATAAATGTGAAAAGATAAAAAAAAATAAAAAAAAAAAATTATATTTTGGAATCTTGTGTTGACCACAGGGGAGAAGGGTCAAGAAGCAGGTTAAGCTAGAGGCTGGGCAGGGCTTGTACCTGAGCCCACAGGACATGTGGAGACGGGCAGGAGCAGGAGGGAGGAGAGATGGTGGGCACGTCTGGAGGCGTGATGAGTTTTCAAACCATAGTGGATAAAACATTTTAGGCTGTGCTTGGTACTGCACTTTAATTTTCAGTAGAGTGTGTCATACACTCACAGTACTGTTATTTTCTTAGGATTCTTTGCTGCTTGAAGCTGTGTGGCATCTTCACAAAGAAAACATTGTGAGTCTCCAAGAGCTGCTGGAAAGGTGTGATATTTAACATTACCTTAATTACCATGACTTGTTTTTGTGACCTAGCCTAGTATGACTTACTTGTACATCGAAGGCAAAAACGACCTGGAGAAGCTAGGACAGTGACTCCTGAAAACGCAGGTGAACTGTGCGAGTTCACTCACATGTGGATTTTTTTCAGTAAGTGGCCGGCCCTCTGTATCCACCGGTTTCACATCTGTGGACTCAGCCAGCCGAGGATCAAAAACTGTGTTTTGGGTCTGTGTTTGGGGCTCTGCAGATGTGGGAGCCGACTGTGTTGTTCTTTGCCATTTTACAAAGGGGACTTGAGCATCTGCAGACTTTGGTATCCATGTGGTGTCCAGTGCCCTGCAGATACTAAGGGACAACTGTAGTTAAGTTTTTGGAGGTCTCAAGTTATATGCAACTTTTGTTCCCTGTGTTCTTCAAGGGTCAACCGTACTTTATTATTTAAAGGGAACATTTTTGTGGTTGAAATCTTGCATAGACTTGGTAATATTTTCTTTGTGTAAGATACAGCATGTGATAAAATACTTTTAAAAACTAAAAAAGGGGAAGCTGGGATGGCTCAGTGGGTTGAGCGCTCACTTTGCAGCACCGGGGACCGAGGATTGAGTCCCAGCCCCGGCCCGTGCGGACCCATATGCTGAACTGGGGAGTTTCCCCAGTTCAGTTCTCTCTCTGTCTCTGTACCTCTCTCTCTCTCTTTCTCTCTGTCAAAAACAATAAAAAAAATAAAACAAACTAAAAAAGAGCTTTTGGGTAAATAAGGTTGATAACATGTATGCAAGTACTTTTATTCCCTCCTGAAATCTCCCAAGAGTCAGAAGGAGATTTTATTTTCTTTATATATTTTTAAGATTTATTTTATTGTTTGAGAGAAGGTGAGAAAGAGATAGAGAAGTGGGGTGGGCCCACAGCAGTCTCCATGGTTGTACGTAATTAGTTGTGGCATGGTTTCATTCTACATAGGTTGATGTGGGGCTGTGCAGGGCAGGAACCGAACTGAGGGCCTCCCGCATGGAAGGCGAGAACCTTTGCCCACCATTCTAGAGGTTATTAGTTGTGCTGCAGTTTAGCATGTGGATTTGCATGGGCCAAGGCTGAGATTCGATCCCCAGACCTTGCGATTGCAAGGCAAGCGGTCAAGCTGCTGAGCTATTCTGGCATCCCCAAAAAGGGGATTTTATAAATGTGTAACCCATAAGGATGGAAGGAAGGGTATGGGAGAGGAGATAGCAGAAGCAAAGTTTAGAAGCAGGAGGTAGATGGACCAGTGGTACATGACTCAGCAAACTGCAGGTTGACTTGTGCTGAGCCAGCATTATGGAAAGAAGAGAACCAGTCCAGTCTATTCTTTGTTCCTAAAGACCCAAGGATTAATGGCACCAGGTACCTCGATGTAGAGGTGAAGGAGAGGGTGTGGCTTGGACAGGACTGACTGAAAGCGTATGTAAGAAGCATCTGGAACCTTAGATCAATCGCCTTCCTTGCTCGTGGTGGTCAGGCAGCCACCCCTCTCCTAGCCGAACGGAAGGCTGGAGGTTTATGTTTATTCTCTGGTCGGGAGAAGCGTAGGGCTCTAGTGTGAGGAGTTTATCAAAATGCTGTATTGAACCAGTGGTGGTGTTACATGTGGGTCACATCTAGGTTTAAAAAGTTGGATTTTTACACCAAGAACATTCTTGATGTATCAAAGAAGGACAAAAACTAAACTTACAAAAGTGCTAGAAGAAATCATGGAAGAATTTTTTTTTTAAAGATTTATTTTTATTGTTGTTTTTTTTAAGATTTATTTATTGTTTTTGACAGAGAGAGAGATACAGAGTACAGAGACAGAGAAAAGGGGGAGGGCCCAGAGCAGTCTCCATAGTTGCACATCATCGGTTTTTCCACATAGTTTCATTCCACAGGTGGGCGGGGCTGCACAGGGCAGGAACTGGGCCGGGGTCTCGCCCCAGTAAGAACTGAACTGGGGGCATTCCCCAGTTCAGCATATGGGTCCGCACGGGCTGGGGCCGGGATTCAATCCTCGGTCTCCAGGGCTACAAAGTGAGTGCTTAACCCACTGAGCCATCTCGGCTTCCCGTATTTTTATTGTTTTTGACAGAGAGAAGGGGGAGGGCCCAGAAGAGTCTCCATAGTTGCACATCATTAGTTTTCTACATAGTTTCCTTTCACAGGTGGGTGTGGGGCTACATAGGGCAGGAGCTGGCCAGGGGCCTCCCACATGGGAATCTGGCACTGGTAAGAACCAAACTGGGGTGGGGGCACACCCCAGGTCAGCATATGGGTCTGCACAGGCCAGGGCCGGGATTCAGTCCTTGGACCCCAGGGCTTCAAGATGAGTGCTTAACCCACTGAGCCATCCCGGCATCCTGGAAGAATGTTTTTATAATGTTGAAGTTGGGGAGACCTAAATCCAATTAATAAATGGACACAGAATTTCAGTAGACATTTCTGCAAAAACATACCTGTGGCCAATAACCACGTGAAAAGATGCTGACTGTCACCAGTCATGAGGGAAACAGATCTTACAGGTGAGACAGGTGAGGGTTCCCAGATCTGGACTTTGCAGACCACACAGGTACCATGCACACCTGATGATCCTGGTGACAGCCTGTAGCCCATAACTGCTGCTGTTTCATGTCTAATTATTATTACTGAACTTTCTTATTCTACAGTAGGAAGCTAATCCAAATAAAAAAAGCTGTGTGAAAATTATTTTTAAAAGTTTATTGTTTGAGAGAAGGTGTGTGAGAGAGGAAGAGATGAAAGGTGGGAGGGCCTAGAGCAGTCTCCATAGTTGTCCATTATTAGTGGACATGGCTTCATTCCACACAGGTGGATGTGGGGCCGTGTGGGGCAGGAACCGAACCAGGGGCCTCCCACATGGGAAGCGAGAACCTTCACCACCATCCCAGTAGTTACTGGTTGCACTGCAGTTTAGCATTTGAGTTTGCATGGGCCGGAGCTGGAAACCAAACCCCAGACCTTGCGATTGCCAGACAAGCACTTAACCAACACTGAGCTATCCCAGCTTCCCTGAAAATGATGATTTGTAACGTCACTAGCAGCTGTCCCTGATAAGCCTTTTTTGTCAGCTGTCTTCTTGGTACAGAATTGCTTATGTGGTTGCCAGGTCATTGTCAGTGGCCTAAGCTTCCTCATGAAATGAGCAGGAAAGAAAATGGCCCGATGGTGATGGGGCGCTGGGATCAGGGTGTGCTGTGTGCTTGTGTCCCTAGCCACGCGGACGTGCAGGCCATGGTGGCATGGCTGTTCAGGAGCCTGCGCTGCCTGTGTGAGCACAGTGAGCAGACGGAATCGCCCGGTCAGCATGCTGACGTCGCCAGGGCTGTGCTTTCTGGTGAGTTCGTGCCGAGGTTCTGGGTAGAATTTCTTGATCAGCTTTTGCTGTGACGATCTGTGAGTTCAGTCAGATCTGAGTCAGATTCAGGGTTGCCATGGGCCTTTTTCCCTTCGAGTGGTCAGGGCCCTGTGGTCTCTGAGCCAGCAGACCCTGCCATCGCCAATGACCCCCAAGGGGTGAAATGTACAAATAAACGAAACATTAGAGAAGTGGAGTGAGTGTTCCACACAGATTTTTTTTTCCCCTTTGCAAATGATGCATTCCTTTTTCCTAAAACTTTCTGGGTGATGTGAGCTACTTATGATTCCTGATTCTTATAATAGGGCCCCAGGTAGTTTAAATTTAAATTGAAGATGAGACAAAATCTTTTTAATTCTAACACTCTTGATTTTAATCTTTTCAGGAAGTATGTCCATTTTCTGCCTCATTCCCCAGAATGTAATGCTTTCAGGTCCTTCTATAAAGGTTCTTATGTTGTTGGTGTAGGAGATTGGCTAGAGAGGCATTCCACAAGAAACCCTTAGAAGCTACATTTTTTTGTTTAAGAGAAAAATTATTACTCTATAAACTTGATTGATTACATGTACAGTTCACGTTTGAATCATTCTGGGGTTTTAGGCACTTATGCCTCGCAGTCGAAAATCTGTGAAAACTGAAGTTGGTCCTCTGCATGTGCAGGTTCTCAATCTTGGATCAAAAATTCTGTTTTTGCCCCAAAGTTGGTTGACTGTGGATGTGACTCCTGGGAGGGCCAACTATGTTTTATTGAGAAAAACCGTGTACTTGGACCTGTGCAGTTCAGCCCTGTGTTGTTCAAGTGTCAGCTGTTTCCTTTTCGAGTAGAATGGCGAGGAGAAGAGACTGGTTCAGTCAGCATTGCTGGGTTGGGTTTGGTGCACACTGTGCAGTAGTATATGGTGAACAGGCACCTGTGGGCTCCCTGGGGCCAGGAACAGGGTGTCCCGACAGCTCCATGTGGGTTCTTGTCCTTCAGGGCCCTCTGAGGTGGATGGTCTGTGTGGCTTGTGTCTGCTTGGCGATCACAGTGTATGTAAATACTCTGGTTTTGTGGTTTTCAGATTTTGTGCAAGTATTTGTTTTGAGAGGATTTCAGGAAAACTCGGGTCTGAGAAGAAATGTGGAGCCTGAACGGACACCCCAGGTAGGAAAATAAAAGTGCACAGTGCACAGAACTGGGCTCACTAGGAAATTGTGCAGCATGGAGAGTGGCACGTGCCATGTGCTCACTCCTTTCTGGAAGCTGGTGGCTGGCTTCTCGTGGCACAGCCTGCTTTGCTGTGATCATGAGACGCTCCCCAGGTAGTGATCCTCCCTAGTCCAGCAGATGTGGGGCATGGAGATGGTAGTGAGACCACCTCTGTGTCCTCCAGAGCTCTCGGGGTCCACTGCCCAGCATCCGAGCCTGTGTGTTTAGATGAGAGGGCAGGGGGTGCTTCACTGGCTGAGAACTCTTCTGTGCCGACGTGGACTGAGCCATGGGAGGTGGGGCTGGGAGGCTGGCAGCCTATAGCCAGGGGGCTGGGCAGTGTTGGTATGTCTCAATGGACACTTCCAGAAGGTCTTCCTTTCCACTCTGTCTGGAATCAGAACCAGTATTGGGATGGTATCTAGACCCCAGAGGAAATCGTAAAAGCATGCCTCTGTGAATGTCAGTTTCTTGTGTTACTTTGGGAGAAGCTCGTTGTCCTGAGTGGTGCAGGTAGGGCCCGCGTTGATGGTAATGCCGCTGTCTTCACAGATCGCTGTGGCCGTGCTTCAGAGGATGCTGGCATGTGAGTCACCCACCTGCTCTGTGCTGCACACTGCAAAGGACTGAGCTGGCTCGTTAGGAATGTTCTCGGTCTCTTCCTTTCCGTCTCAAGCATCTTACCTGTGTCTGTTTCTTCCTGTTGAGTCCCAGTACTGGGAAACCCCGTTTTGGTTGTAATTTGGTATAAACTGACCCTCTACTCTTTCTCCTGGCCCAGTGCCTGTTGGCTTCACATTCCATATCCAAAGCTGTACATGACTGTTTGGCGGTGCATTAGGGAACATTTTATTGTCTACTTATTTGATTGTTTTTAAAAGCTTCACTGAGATGCTTGGAAGCCTGAGGTACTTGTGTCATCTGGGGGTTTAGGCAGCCTGGGATGTCTGTAATTGGGAAATGAGGGGCTCTTACCCAGGACCTGACTTGTTGAAAAATGCTCAGGGCACATAATTCGATGTATAGAAAATGTAATGTAGAGATGTACACCTGGAAACAGGGTAACTGAAATCAATCAATGTCACCCCAATAAATTTAACAATTAAGAAAAAAAAAAGAAACAAGAACGAAAATAGCATATTAAATCCAAAGAAAGTAGGAAAAAGCCATATATATCAACAACATTATGAAAAAGAAAACAGGCAACAATACAAAAATGTCCAGAACCCTTATTAGTTTAAAATGATTAATAAAGTTGATAAAAAGAAAAATGCCCAGGGGTTGTTTTTGATGGACGGACGGGGTGCTGACGTCTGTTTTCTGCTCCCACATCCTGGTATCAGTCGCACTTGAAGCCCTGGCCGACGGCGTGCAGGAAGCGTCCTCAGCGCACAGGACAGTGAGGGGCTGGTATGTGCCTGGGCATCTCGAGTTGGTTTCTGCTGGGGGGAAGCCCTGGGCATGTCCACCACTCTGGAGATCCCAGCAAATGACTCCTCAGCACACTGCTCTGCCGTTGTGTCCACCTCAGGCACGGTGACGGCAGAGAAGCCCTGCCAACCTCCGTCTGCCCGCTCCTTCTGAAGATGAGGCAGGAAGCCGGTGCCCTTTCTGTGGCCCCTTGGCTTCTACGGGTCCTGAGACCTCTTCCCACCCAGGGCAACCTCGTCACTGGTGTGCCTGTCCCTTGTGCCCGCCCTCTCAGCCCCTCCGCAGGGCTGTCAAGCTCACAGCCAACTCACCTCCCACTGACCCTCCCCTGCTCCAGGGCTCCCGCTCAGACCCATAGTGGCCCCAGTTTTTCCACATTTGCTTTCTTTTTCCATGTTTTTGGGGCACATGTGGACACCCTGGATTGGACATTGGGGTGTCAGGATTCACTTCAGAGTCACGTGGGTGAGGCCAGCCTGGATGTTGGCTCTCTTCTGGGAACCAGGAGAATTTCCTGCATTCCTCTATTTAGTGAACTTGCTCCAATATTCCACAAAATGTCACAGCCCTCAACTGTGCTGTATAATTCAGTTCTTTATTTAAACAGTAAAAACACTGCTTTGTTCTTCAAACTTAATGCATTTTTGTGATGTGCCTGACTACATTGCTCAAGCTTATATCCCTAGAGTCACGTAACGATCATCAGTCTGCTTGTTGCCTTTTAAACTTTTTCATTAGTTGCCAGTACAGTACTTACAATAATAGCAGACATCCCCTAACAGTCTGGGCGGCAAGCTAGGACCCCACTCCCCGAAGGAGCAGGGCTGATGGGCCCCATGTCTTGGTTGCGTGTGTGACTCTGGGGCAGTTCATGTCACTGCTAAGACCCTTGACTTTCTCCCCTAAGGAATTGGGGTCAGGCTGACCACGGTCAGCCCTGGTCACCCTTTGTCCCTCCCCCTCCTGTCGTGGGACATCGGTTCCAGGCCCTCTGCACAGGCTTGGCACGACTGCTGTCTCGTTCCCATCTCAGAGATGGGAGGCTGAGGGTTTTCAGCAGTTGCAGTTTGCTGGGGCCTGGTTACCATGACTGCTGGGGCCTCGTCCCGCTGTCTGGCCTCCTCCCTCTTCTGGGCTCAATGGGCGTTTCTGTTGCCTGCCGGTGACTTGCTTTCTGATTGAAACTACACTTCTCTGGATTCGGTGTCAAGTCTGTGGCCCAGTGGCCGGGGGGGGGGAGACAGCGTTTTAGGGTTATGGAAACGGCAAGCCTGTGAGCCCTGAGCTGAGAGTCGGGGACCTGAGGGTCCACGGCTGCTCAGCTGCACAAAAGTGCGTTTTGTGGGCTGTTCTCGTGTGTGAATGGCACCGTTGGCTGCTGCGGTGACATTCTGGAACCTTGTGGCACCTCCTTTCCTAAAGCCTCTTCCTGCTGCATTTACAGGCTCAGCGTGTTCAGTGGGCACATGTACTGCAGTATGATCTCCACAGATTGTCCTAAGAGGTTCTTCAGGCACACTCTGACTCAGATACTGACCCACAAGCCAGTGCTGAAAGGTGGGTCCCACGGCCAGTTGGTCTAACTGTCCTTTCATTTGAAAGTAATGCAGTGCCATAAAGAAATTTTAGAATTAAAGAAGCGTGGAAAGAATTGTCACCCCTCTCGTCACCAAAATAGAAATAATTTTTAATATGAAACCTTTCTTCTGGTCTTTTTTAAATAGATTTTTGAAAACATAGTTATACTTTAAATCCCAGGGTTCTTTTTCAATGGCATATATAATAAGCATTTTCTTATAGTACATGGTTTTCTTAAAAGTGTTCAGTACTCATGTCATCTACCAATGAGTGTCCTTTGGTAGATGTCACCAACCCATCAGGGACAGACTGCAAGTTTTTCCTGTTACTAATGAGGCTGAAGTGGGCACTGTACCCACCGAGCTGTCCCTGTGCAGTGGCCCTTCTTTGGGTGGGTCCCTGGGTGGGACATGGGTGCTCCCGACAGGGTGCTGCACTCCCGAGGGCCTTTCCGCAGCGTCCTCGCTGATTGCTTATTGACAGCTAAAGTTTAAAAGCAGCAGAACTAAAATGTACTTGATGGATTGGAAAACATTTATAGCAAATACGATAGAGGATTACTAGCAGGTAACTGGGCCAAAGACACAGGCACTTTATAGCATAGAAAATGGTTAATGGGGAAATGGGGAGCCTTACTAATAAATGGAAAAATGCAGATTAACACAATGTAGGTTTTTGACATGGAAGCTTTAAAACAGCTCCTTGGTGATTGCTGACTTGACATTTTTTGTTTGTTTTTCCCCTGGATGAAGTTTCTGATGCTGTTCGAATGCAGAAAGAGTGGAGCTTTGCGAGGACCCACCCTCTGCTCACCAGCCTGTACCGCAGGGTGAGCGTCGTGGGGCGGGGATCTAAGATCTGCTTCCAGAAAGCTCTGTGGCTCCCGGGACTTACCAAGTGAGGCCCGGACCCTCATAGACACAGCCACCCACAGAGCAGCCCTTCCCGCAGGGCTGCCTGCTGCAGAGAGGAGGGGCCCGGGGTGGGCTCAGCTCCCTGTCATGCGGGGGTCCCCGCTCCTGCTCAGCTGAGGGGCCTGTTGTTTCAGCTGTTCGTGATACTGAGCCCAGAGGAGCTGGTTGACCATCTGCAAGAAGTTCTGGAGATGCACGAGGTGAACTGGCAGCATGTGCTGTCCTGCGTGGCTGCGCTGGTGGTCTGCTTCCCAGAAGCTCAGCAGCTGGTAACGGGTGCGCCCTGGTGGGCATCCTGTGGTGTGCGTGCAGTCTGCGTGTGGTCAGTGGACCCCGGCATTTGTGGGCAAGCCCATCAGAGACGTGCAGTGTCCACCTTAGCGGGGGTGACGATCCTCAGCTGCCTAGAGGGTGCGCCGTGGGCTGTGGGCCGTGTGGGTGGTCTTGGGGCACTGCCTGCTGCTGCTGCCCACCGTCTCACATAGCTGGTGTTTGGCTTCCTCTGATCAGTACCTGGCGGGCGAGTCCTAAGCACAACAGTGGCTCCCCAGCAGCAGAGCGCATTTTATTCCTCCTGGGCACCCCACCTACCAGCTGAGCCTGGTCGTTCTTTCCTAGGCTGGGTGGCCCGTTTGCTGGCCCGTGCGTTCGAGAGCTTCGACCTGGACAGCATGGTCACCGTGTTCCTGGTGGTGCGTCAGGCTGCGCTGGAGGGCCCGTCTGTGTTCCTGTCCTATGCAGACTGGTTCCAGGTGGGCTGCCTCTGGCCTGGCTCGGGCTCCCGGCAGGTTGTCAGCACGTCTTCCTATGTGCCACTGTGAAGGACACATGCGGGGTTCGGCTCTGCAGAGGCGGCCTGGTGAACCCACACCTGCCTCTCGCCTCCCACCCCGGGCCTGGCTCCTTCCCAGGCTGCTGCCTCGGCTG
Source organism: Craseonycteris thonglongyai (assembly GCA_004027555.1). Taxonomy (NCBI): domain Eukaryota; kingdom Metazoa; phylum Chordata; class Mammalia; order Chiroptera; family Craseonycteridae; genus Craseonycteris; species Craseonycteris thonglongyai. The sequence goes on from PVKE010017780.1 coordinate 21,861, forward strand.
CCTGGCTGGCCTCCCTCCTTCCCTCAGCAGACGAGGGCAGTCGGTGGGGAGAGCGCAAGGCCGCTGCCTTTGGAGAGTGTGGTGATGTTGGCTGTTTGCCATCAGTCCGGGAGAAGTGATCAGACGCTTGCTGGGGTCTTCCTGTCTGTTCCCTTCACACCTCCCCAGCTGCCCCCAGCTGCTAAGTCCAGGCTTAGGAGGCCCCAGGAGAGCTTAGGCCATGTGTGCAGGGCGCCTTCTGAGGTCCAGCACGTGTGAGTCTGTCATCCCTCGTACGAGCTCTGGGGGTAGTTGTTGGTGGTAGTTGTGCCTCTGGTGGGAGGCCGCCTGCTATCTGCCTGCTGTGTTGGTGGAGGACTGTGCCCAGTATTCCGTATTCCTTTTCTGTTCCTTTCTTTTTTAAAGATTTATTTTTATTGTTTTTGACAGAGAGAGGGAGAGAGATACAGAGACAGAGAGAAGAGGGAGGGCCCAGAATAGTCTCCATAGTTGCACATCATCGGTTTTTCCACATAGTTTCATTCCACAGGTGGGTGGGTCTGCACAGGGCAGAAACTGGGCCGGGGTCTCACCCTAGTGAGAACCAAGCTGGGGGAGCTCCCCATTTCAGCAAATGGGTCCATATGGGCTGGGGCCGGGATTTGATCCTCAGTCCCTGGGGCTGCAAAACGAGCTCTTAACACACTGAACCATCCCGGCTTCCCCCCTTCTCAGTTCCTTTATTCGCAGTATTGTGCCGCACAGGCTCCCACTGGGCGTGCACAGGGTTGAGGGCTATGCCCTTAGGGCACTAGGGGACTGACCCCAAACCTACCGCCACACTTTGGGCGGCAGGTCAGGCTGAGTTGACCTCACTTTCTGTGTTTGCACGTCTTCGTCTGCTGACTGCTCTGCCCCGGTGACTCGGTCAGGGCCAGTGCCCCAGGCCTGACGCTTGTTCTGTTGTCAAGGCAACATGTGCGGGAGAGGAATGCTTTGGCAGTGCCATATTGAGCATGTTTTTTGGTTTCGATTGTTTTTCCTTTTTAAAATCACCTTTATCAAGATATAATTTATATAAAATAAAATAAAACATGCTCAATTTCAATGAATGGTTAGATGAATCTTGAGAGGTGTTTATGCATATGTTCAATGTTTGCAGATCTGTTTTAATGTTTATTTTCAAGACTTGTCAGAAACAGAACAATGCGATGATTGCACATTGGAGCCTCTGGGGTTGGGAATATACTTCTTAGTTCATTACAATATGTACTTGGATATAAGTTTTCTAATAATGGAAAAAACTGCCTTTTTTCCTGGAGTGACAGTAAATGCTTTGTAACCCCACCCTGGGGATGTGTGTCTTACTTTAGGGATTTTACATAAAAACTTTAAGTGACCAGCGGGGCTCGTTTCTGCTTGGGGTTTCAGTGTAACATCGAGGCTGTCTGACTCAGGAGCTGTCTGTATAGGCGGATTAAATGGAGGGAAATGGTCCCCTGTACTTGGATGGGGGCTGAATGGCGATGTGTGGGGGTTCCCCTTTTTATCTGATGGCATTTACGGTACATCGTAGTGTTCAAAAGAGCCGTGTTCTCTTTGAGCCAGGAGCTGTAGCAGGGGTCTCCCGGTGATCACACAGCAGTTCACAGCGTGTGAGGCGTGTGGTGTGGCCCCGCGGCTGGTCTCTTGGTTGTTTGGGGCGAGGTGTCTAGGTCTGTTTGTGACTCTTCAGCGGTGTATTCAGGGCCAGGGCCTATTAAGAATCTCCGTCCTCCCAGCCTCCCTCCCAGGTGCCCTCTGTTCCTGGAGGGCCCACTTGCTCTGCTGTGGTCAGGGCTCTTTCAGTCCTGAGGGACCACCCTCCTCGCCTGCCCCCCTGCGGTGATGTCACCCATGGGGACCAGTTTGGAAGTCGTGTGCTCATCAGTACTCAGGAGTGGCTTCATCACACAGAAGGGGTCCTTACTAGGGCACAAAAGACACCACAGTTACTGCTTCAGCCTATTTCTCTCCTCAAGGCTTGCCCGACATCCGGGAATGATCTGACCCAGAGTGGCTCTGTGGATTCTGTTTTTGAGGCATACACATTACAGCAGCCGGCCGCCGGCTGGGCCTCACACCCCTCTGCCCCTCCAGGCCTCCTTTGGGAGCACGAGGGGCTGCCACTGCTGCAGCAAGAAGACGCTGGTCTTTCTCTTCAAGTTCCTGTCAGACCTCGTGCCCTTCGAGGCTCCCCGCTACTTACAGGTGAGGAGCTAACTGCCAGTACCCTCCGCTCACGTCCCTTCCCTTTGAGGGTAGCCCCCCAGGGTGTCCTGCTGTCTTCCCTGAGCAGGTGCCCATAGAAGGATCAGATCCAACACCTAGGGATGTCTGTGTGCGCTCAGTGACAGCGTCCTGAGAGTAAAGTGCCAGCAGCCAGCCACCCGTCCATCCCTGGGAGGTGGCCCCGCCAGGCGGTGTCAGCCCTTCTAAAGCTGCTCCGAGTGCTCGCGCAGGGAGCGTGGTGTGGGCATAAGTGTCGTGCGGCCTGCCCCTGCCTTGTAAGAATGGTATGCTTTTACGTCGAGGGAAATCTTCTGGAAGGATATACCCCAAACTGCCATGCCCATTACTTCCAGGTGTGGAAAACGACATTTTATAACATGTCTGTATTACAATCTCATACTGAATGTACACTTTCCCGTAACCTTTCTTTTTTAACCAGATAACTATACTCAGCATTCATTTTAGGGGTGTAGGGCATGTGGAAACAGATTCGCACCTTTTGTTTAATTAAGAAGTTTGCTTTACATTCCAAAGAAAACATAGGAGCTCACAGGAAGGAGAGTAGAATGAGCCAGGTGTCCATCTCAGGTGGATCCCAGAGCACTGCCCTCACGCCTGTGGGCCTTCCCTCCCCACTCACCCTGAATGCTTGACCCCTTACCCTCCCGGGTACCTCCTCCCGGGCACTTCCTCCCAGGCATCTGCTCCCGGGTACATTCTCTCCAGTACCTCCTCCCGGGTACCTCTCCCCGGTACCTCCTCCCCAGTACCTCCTCCCAGGTACCTCTCCCCAGTACCTCCTCCCGGGTACCTCTCCCCAGTACCTCCTCCCCAGTACCTCCTCCCCGGTACCTCCTCCCGGGTACCTCTCCCCAGTACCTCCTCCCGGGTACCTCTCCCCAGTACCTCCTCCCGGGTACCTCCTCCCAGGTACCTTCTCCCCGGTACCTCCTCCCGGGTACCTCTCCCCAGTACCTCCTCCCCGGTACCTCCTCCTGGGTACCTTCTCCCCAATACCTCCTCCTGGGTACCTCTCCCCAGTACCTCCTCCCCAGTACCTCTCCCCAGTACCTCCTCCCGGGTACCTCTCCCCGGTACCTCCTTCTGGGCACCTCTCCCGGGTACCTTCTCCCCAGTACCTCCTCCCGGGTACCTCCTCCCCGGTACCTCCTCCCGGGTACCTCTCCCCAGTACCTCCTTCTGGGCACCTCTCCCGGGTACCTTCTCCCCAGTACCTCCTCCCCGGTACCTCCTCCTGGGCACCTCTCCCTGGTACCTTCTCCCTGGTACCTCCTCCCGGGCACCTCTCCTGGGTACCTTCTCCCCAGTACCTCCTCCCAGGTATCTCCCCCCCGGCACCTCCCACGGGCATCTCTCCCTGGGCACCTCTGTGTTTGTGGCTGCAGCTGGCATCCTCTAAGATGTAATGTTGCCTTGTGATTGGAAGTGTGACCACCACCAGCAGCGGCAGGAGCTTCCCATCTGAGGAGTGGGGAGAGGCGTGCGGAGGAGGGCCCAGTGCTGTGGCAGGACCCTCCCCCGGCCCACCCACTCATGACGGAACACCCTCAGGCCCCTGTGGAAACCCCCACCCACACAGGATGCCATCCGTCCCACCACCAGCTTTTGTCCTCGTAGTCTTTGGCTAATTCTTTGACTTGCCCCAAGAAAGTCACCAGCAGTTGATGGGCTGGTGTTTTTCTCCATGGTCCACCTATAGGTACACATTCTCCACCCGCCACTCGTCCCCAGCAAGTACCGGACCCTCCTCATGGACTACGTCTCGCTGGCCAGGACACGGCTGGCCGACATGAAGGTGAGTCTGGGCGCCCTCCCCTCCCGTACTTCCCGCAGCCTCCAGCGCCCATCTGGGCCCTCACTACCTCGTCTTGTCTGCTCTGCAGGTTTCTGTGGAAAACATGGGGCTCTACGAGGACTTGTCATCCACCGGGGACATCGCTGAGGTAACACCGGTGTTGTCGCGCTGCGGGTGAGCCCTGAGCTCACAGCCCTGTCTCATCTCTTTGGCTCTGGGTTGAGCATTTGAGCCTGTCTGTCTGGGACCTGGTATGTCTGGTCCAGTCAAGGGCGCGGCAGTTACCCCACAGGTCAGATGGCCGTGGGCGGGGTGTGTGGGTGTGTGTGTACTTTTAAGACCCCTTTACTGAAGCTTGTGCTGCTAATGAGCTCTTACAGATGCTGTTCAGGTAAGTATCTTAAAACAGTTAATGTAGTTTCCCATTTGAGATTTATTGCTGTTCATGAGTTGCCTTTTCATCGTTTTTTTAAATATCAAGAATTTAGTGTGCTGCTCCCCGCCTGGAACTATTTAGCTGGAACCCTTAATGCCCTTGAGGGGCAGGAGGATGTGCAGTGTGGGTGGCGGTGGGTTCCCTGAACTGCGAGCTGTCGCCCGGCTGCCCGTCAGTCTGACTTGCTGGGGCCGGAAGCCATCTCCCGTTTTCCGCAGCTATGCCATGAGGGAGTTTGTCTCAATGTCCCCACGCACCCAGCCTGTCAGCTTCCACCTCAGCACAACGAGCGTCCTTTATGTCTTGTGTTCTTTCCCATCCTTCCTGTGTGGACTCAGCCCCACAGCCAGGCGTCCCAGGATGTTGAGAAAGCCGTCAGGGTGTTTGAGCACTCGGGGAGGATTCCCATCGCCGTCATGGAGGCCAGGTAGGGTTGTGCTGCTCTCAGCCACGTGGGCCGGGGGTCGTGTGGTGGGGAGACTGGTGGCAGCGCGACGTCGCAGCGAGGTCCCTGCAGCTGGCTGGTGCTGAGCCCATGCCCGACCTGCGTTTTCTTGGGGAAAGCACACGACCCCCAAACAACTGGCGGGTGGGGCCCCATGCAGCCTGCTCTGTTCAGAGGGACCGGGCACAGGCTCTTGGGGTTCTAACAACAGTTTTTTGTTAATGTGTGATTGGTGACCAGTGTGAAGCCAGGACAGGCAGTCAAATAGCAAAAGTTTATTGCATTTGGTGTGTTCCCAAACTTCCGGACTTCTGGTTGCTGTTGTGGGGTAGCTCTCTCAAGGTACTGCCCCTGAGACATGCGACCCCAGCTTCCGGGATTTCTAGATCAGCTTCAGGGCGAATGCCCACATTGACCGGAAGTGACCCTTATGGCCTTGGATTAACCCAAATTTCATGGCCGTGCCAGGGGTAGAGTGTTGTCTGTTTCCTTGGGACATGAGGTTGTCACTAGCACAGACTACCCTTTGCATGAAATGTCCCAAACACAGTGAAAAGGGACTTAAAATGTGATCTGACATGGTAGCTGTGAGGAGACAACCCACCGGGGTCCACCCTCTGACATGCAGTGACTGGGTGGGGGGGCCGTTGCCTGAGCTCCCTGAGGAACCCTGATGCCTCTCTTGTCTGAACCCACCCTTCCATGTTGCAGCATATTCAGGAGGTCCTACTACGTGTCCCACTTCCTCCCTGCCCTGCTCACACCGCGAGTGGTCAGTACACACCTGCACGGACGTGGGCCTGAGGAGGCAGAGAGCAAGGCCTTCCTGTGCAGCGTCTCACTGGGCCTCGTCTTTCCTCTCGCAGCTCCCGACGGCCCCCGACAGCCGAGTGGCCTTCATAGAGGCCCTGAGGAGGTATGTGCGGACATCAGTCCTAGTAGGTTTGGGACAGCACAGAGAAGCGTGCTTTATTTATAAAGTATTGGCTCAGAATTCGTTGGTGAAGATTTTTAAATTTCTTTGGTTCTGAATATTATTACTTTAGCATCTTTTTTTAGTGAGTGGGCAGGAGATTGGTCTGGAGATTAATGCAAGTGTGAAAGGATGAGTCTTTAATAGAAGAAGGAAAAGAAAAGCCTCAGCTGTAGGGGGTGGGGGTGGACACACCTACAGCTCTTCGGTAGCACGAAGTGGGTTGGTTTCCAAAAGGTCACCCTTGGGAAAAATCGAAAACTAAGTCCTGTTTTCTAGTGAAATTCTGTGAGAAGGAAGTGAGAGAGCCTAGTAAGGGAAAATAAGTGTGTTCATCGCAGAAAAGACCATTCTCTGGGATCCTTAGTTTTATTAATTTGTGATACGCAATATTTCACAAGTACAGAGACCAATTAACAGAAAATCCGTGTGTCCCACCTACATTAATGCTTTGCTATCTTTATTTTATTCCAAAGTAAAATAGTACAGACACAGCTGAAGCCTTAGTCCAGCTCTCTCATTCCCTGTTTTTCTCTCCAAGGAAATCATTATCCTGAAGTTGGTGTATAGGTAGTTTTCCCTCTATTTCTTATTACATATATTTGTGGCTATCAATTGCTCATACACACATACATCAGACAGTGTGGTTTTTTGTGTGTGTGTGTGTGTGTGTGTGTTTATTTATTTATTTATTTTAATAATTTTTTGACAGAGACAGAGAGAACTGAACTGAGGGAACTCCCCAGTTCAGCATATGGGTCCACACGGGCCGAGGCCGGGATTTGATCCTCGGTCCCCGGTGCTGCAAAGTGAGCACTTAACCCACTGAGCCATCCCAGCTTCCCCTTGTGTGTTTTTAAAATGGAATCAATACAATGTGTCACCCTGTGATTTGCACTGTCACCCACCCTGTTGGTTCATTTGTTTGACTGCTGTGTGCAGCTCTGTAGTGTGTCTGTGAACTGCGTGTGCACTGGCTGGGGGTCCAGGTCATGTGTCCTGCGGAATGCAGGCAACAGGGCTGTGACTGGTGACTGGAAACTAGGAGCTTAGGTGTGGTGGCCTCCAGTTTTATGTTCCTGAAATAGTGTTTCATACCGGCCTTGAGTATAACCCCATGGACAGTCCTAGAATTCTAAGTGGATTTCATTGGTTTTATAGATTAACTGAAGGACAGTTGACTTTATTACAATACTGAGTTTTTCCTTCCAAAAATATAGTACATCTTTATTCAAGTCCTTTAGTGGTGTTTTGTGATTTTTCTTTATAAAGATCTTACACATTTTTTGTTAGATTTACTGCTGTATGTATAGATTTTTTTTTGCCATTGTGAACAGCATAGCCTGTTGGATTTTTGTTAGTTGTTGCTGAGCACCAGTGACCGCTGAACTTGTTTCTAGCAGTTGCTGGTAGGTTTTCTGTGCAGAGAATCACACTGTCTGCAAGAACAGAGGTGTGTGTGTCCCTCCCATCGGCCCCCCTCTTCACTGCTGTCTTACTGGACTGGGTCAGACGTGAGGGGTAAGGTGGGCTTATGGGAGTAGTGAGCTGGCATCTGGGTTTGCCATCACCAACCTTTGCTGTGGTTTTATGTACCCTCATATAAGTGCCCTTTGCCGTATTAATAAAGTCCTCCCTCTGAGGACTAATGGTGGGAGTTAATGCTTTTCTGCATCTCGTGAGATGTTGCCATTCCTCTATAATCTGTTGTGTGACAGGTCACACTGATAGATGTCCCACTGTTCTTGCGCTCCTAGCCCCTGCTTGGTAATAATGACTGTCGTAAACTGCTGAATTTGGTTAACCGACATTGTGCTTAGGGTCTCCGCACCTGTATCTAACTGGCTTTGGCACCAGGTTTTGGTGCAAGGGTAGGGATGAACTTCCCTCTCCTGTCCCCTGGAGCACTTTGTGGGCTGCGGGGCATCTGCATCACTGAGGGATTGGCAAAATTTGGCTGTGAAATCATCTGTTCCTGGTGCCTTTTGTGGGGGCAGAGACTTTGGGCTACTGTTCAGTTTCTTGAATGGTTATGGTTGTCAAGTTTATTCCTTCATGAGTTAGTATAATATATTTATAGGAAAGTGTCCATGTCATCTAAGTTTTCAGAGTTATTGATATGCGTTGTTTCATCATATTCTCTTGTGATTTAAAAAATCTCCCTACCTCATCTACACTTCTCATTCTTTTAAAAAAAATTTTTCCTGAGAAGCCGGGATGGCTCAGCGGATTAAGCACTCACTTTACAGCCCTGGGGACTGAGGATCGAATCCCGGCCCCGGCCCATGTGGACCCATATGCTGAACTGGGTGTGCTTCCCATGTGGGAGGCCCCCAGTTTGGTTCTTGCCCCCTGGTTTGGCCCCTGGCTCGAGGGGGCATGTGTTCCATGCTGGAGGCCCCCAGCCCAGTTCCCGCCCTGCACGGCCCCCGCCCACCTGTGTGGAATAAAACCATGTCAAAAACTGATGATGTACAACTATGAAGACTGCTCTGGGCCCTCCCCCTTCTCTCTCTCTCTCTCTCTCTCTCTCTCTC
>PVKE010017781.1:0-30307 GCA_004027555.1 Craseonycteris thonglongyai
GTCTCTGTCCCCGAACCGCTGCTTCCCTTTCCCTCTCCTGCTCTCCCCTTTTTTCTCTAACCTTTGGGTGTTGTTCTGCGTTGTGTGGTTCTCTTAGTTGAGGTTTCTTCTCAGGGTTTCCCCTGTGGATTCCCCTCTGTTCACAAGGCCCTTCCCAGGCAGTTATCGGCATTCTCCTCTCATGCCGCCATCTTTGATCCTTCTTTATTCTTAAAAGTTCTTATAATTGGATATAGTAACCCTTTTTAATATGTTCATTATAATATTTTTAATTTTATCATTATTCACCCTTTATACATATAGCACATAAACATCATGTGTGTACTAACAATTCAGTAGCTTTTAAAAGTTAACTTCAACTACAGAGAGAACCAAGCATAGGTGTTACACACCTATTTATGGCACTGTGAGATGTGTTCCATTTTCCACTCCCTCCATCCAATTTCTGCTTTGATCTTTCACATTAGCGTGCTTTTTATCCTGTAGCACAAGTGCTTAGGGTCAAATTCAAGATCACTACTGTAAGATAGAGCTTCCTGCCTTCATTTATCCCTAGAAAAGAAAGTGCCTTTTTAACTAAGATGAGGTAGTTCAATCAACCTAGGTGCCAGTCCCTTAAGTTACTGGCTTTAAAAAGTAAAAGGTACCTATTATCTTATTTCTGTGATGTGTGCTATAAAGGAATGACTTATTTAGGACCTTGGTCCTGAATGATATAGAGTCAGGTAGTTAAGACCATGGGGAAGACTAGCTCCTGCAAGGAGCAATACCTGACAAATAATAAGCACTTATTGTGATTTAACAGAAATGAATCTCTGAATGAGGGAGAGGCAGAGAAACAACATTCCTGTGTTGACCTCTGAGGGCCAGAGCCTTCCTACAATCTATCAGATTCAGGGATCTTTCACCTGTCATGAGGAATAGGTACAGTGAGGAATGTTCTGATACATTCTCCAGCTATAATAGCAGCCAGTAGAAAATTAAAATCAGTAGGGAAAACAGTGAGAGAAATTTATGAGCAAGACCCCTTAATTAACCAAGTGAATGGTTAATCATAACTTCTCCAATTCACTAATGTTTTTGAAATTTGGTTTTTCGGTAAGAACACCACCTTTGATTCCTCCACAGTAGGTGGGGAGACCTTTAAATGTAATTACTCTGAGAGAGGTGACTCTGTGTATCATTGAATGATAGAGTCATTAAGGATATCATTCTTTCCTAAGAGCGAGTTTTATGGTAGGGGGAGGGTGAGTAGCCGATGACTAAAGCAAAATAAGAAGAGAAGCTGTGAGAGGAGAAAGAAACAAAGAGAGTCTGGAGGCACTAAAAATCAACTTCTCAGCTTCAATGTTTTGCCTAGAGCAAGTTCTGGGTGTAGAATTTCTTGGCCTGCTGAAAAAAAAAAAAAAAAAGTAAAAGAACTTCCCCTGAAAGCTTCATTAAATTGTAAAACAGTGATTAAAGCAGTTTTTAACAGAGGAGGAATGATTTCCCTTTTCACTGAAACCTTAAGGGAGGACACTGAAATCAACCTTAGAAATAATAGGGGAAGTGGAAATGGGAAGGAGCAAAAGAAAAACAGAGAGGGAGAAGGGAAGAGAAATGAGAAAAGGGAAAGGGGGTTGGGTAAAGGAAGGGCAAGCAAGATACAAGTCACCAAAGAGAAGAGCGGGGTACTACAATCATGATAGGAGTTAAGGGGCATACGGTAGTTAACTCTGAGATACCCCTTAATAAAGCAAGTTAAATTCCACTGGTTGGGGAAGCCGGGATGGCTCAGTGGGTTAAGTGCTCACTTTGCAGCGCAGGGGACCGAGGATCGAATCCCAGCCCGGCCCGTGCGGAACCATATGCTGAACTGGGAGCTCCCCCGGTTCAGTTCTCTCTCTGTCTCTGTATCTCTCTCTCTCTCTCTCTCTCTCTCTCTCTCTCTCTCTCTCTCTCTCTCTTTCTCTCTCTCTCTCTGTCTGTCTGTCAAAATAAATAAGTAAATAAATATATATTAAAAATATATATATAAATTTCACTGGTTAATTATTATAGACTATAGGAGTCCAGCCACACATCCAAGAACAAAAGCTGTACTTTTGTTCAAAAAGGTGTCATCCCTTTTGGTTGTTAGACAGCTTAACCCCCTTATTATATGTCCTGGGAATCCCCCACCTTGTCAATCTTGAGGAAAGGCTGAGCCATCTTCTGGTATAAATGCTACAAACATCTGCAACTTTGTAGGTGGGTAGGGATACATTATTTACACAATCACTTACTTCTCAGACTTCAGTGAGCATACTGTCCTGTGTTTGAGGACTTATCAAATCAAGACAGCTTGTTAAAATATCCTGTAGATTCTAAGTAAGAATAGTGTGGCCACATAATTTGCAATTCTAGCAGTTCTCAACTGATGCTCATGCTGCTAGAATTTGGACTAAACTTTTGAGTAAAAGGACAGTTGTCACTTATCTGATGTAGGCTTTGAATTGGGTACTAGTGATGCTAAGCAATGTTCTTCCTGGCGATGCTAAAAGAATTCTCTCTGGTGCCAGAGGGAGTTTGTGGTAGGTCCAAGTTTTCAAAGCTACGTGGTGGTCCTCATGGTACTGAATCACCAATGTTGGAAGTGCAAGTGCATGTGGATAGGGATGAAAGGATAGGGGAGGGGAGAGGCAAAGGTGTATTCCCTGAAGCAGTTCTTTTTTATTTGTTTAAGATTTATTTTATTGTATTTGACAGACAGACAGGCAGAGACAGAGAAGGGGGAGAGCCCAGAGCAGTCTCCATAGTTATACATCATTAGTTTTCTGACACAGTTTCATTCCATAGGTGGGCTCAGGGCCTCACAGGATGGGAAATGGGCCAGGGGCTTCCCACAGGGGAGGCACAGCCCAATGAGCTGAGGGGCTCCCACATGGGAAGCTCGCCCAGGTGGGAACCAAAGTGGGGTGGGAAGCACACCCCAGTTCAGCATATGGGTCCACATGGGCCGGGGCTGGGGCAGCAACAGGGCCAGGACCAGACTCAATCCTCAGACCCCAGGGCTACAATGGGAGCACTCTACCTGCTGAGTCATCTCAGTTTCCCCTGAAGCAGTCCTATGGCATAAACTCCAGGTCAGCTTCACCAGTCCTCTGAGCAATTTCGTGAGCCACCAAGTCATTTTTCTGCTAAAATCTGGTAGACCCTGTTATTTGGAAATAAGGGCTTTGACCAAAATAAAAACTATTAAAATAAGGATGAGACTCCTCATATCTATCTGTTTCTCTCAGTACTTGGCATATTACCATGTACCCAATGAAAGTGAACTGTGTTACTATTGTCATCACATAGAAAATCAGCAGATTTCAACAATAAGTCATCTCATGTATTTCTATAATTACCCAAATCCCTTCAAAGACATGAGCATGTGTGAGAAAAGATTAATTTAATCTTACAGTCCACTGTTCACTAACACTCATAAACTCTCCTTTATGTCAGCATCTTTGCCCTTGAAAAAGCAGAGAGAGAGGAGAAAAAAAGAAAAAGATGGGAAAGGGGAATTGCAATAGTCAGGCTATTAGAGTAAACACTAATGATTCAGAGAAAATATTGGCTATGCCAAAAAAAGGATATTCAAACAGAAATATTCTAACCAATATTTGTAAAGAAAATGTACAAAGTAATGTTCAGCTTATTTGACAACTATCTTATAAGAATATGTCCTAGTACTTTTATGTAGTGGAAAAAATATTGGATTTAAGAGCTCAAATATAGACTAACTTTCTAGCTTAGTTCTACAGGTAACCACCAGGTGAATTAAATAACTGTAATCACTGTAATTATTCTCATCTTATAGGGTAGAAATCTTAACTTACTCTATCTTCCTTTCAGACTATTGTCAAGATTTAAACATAATCAAGTTATAGACCTCATGATAAGCAAACTCTAGATTATGATGCCACTAAGAGAGTAATAATAATTATAATAGCAACCATAAGAATAGCTGAAATTTATTGACTGCTGTATACATCATGTATAAAGGACAGATATCTCATTTAATTTTCATACACACACACACACACACACACACACAATCAAAATTCCAATGGCATTTTTTACACAAATAGAACAAACAATCCTAAAATTTGACCCTGAATAGCCAAAGCAATCCTGAAAAAAAAAAAAAAAAGAGCAAAGCTGGGATGCTGGGATAGCTCAGCAGGTTGAACACTTGCCTTACAACCACGAGGTCTGGGGATAGAATCCCAGCACCGGCCCATGCAAAACCCATAGGCTGAACTGCAGCACAACTGGTAACTGCTGAGCCCCGTGGAGAAGGTTCTTGCCTCCCATGCAGGAGGCCCCCAGCTTGGTTCCCACCCCATGTGGCCCCATATCCACCTGTGTGGAATGAAATCATATCACAACTAATGATCTGGAGTCTACTCTGGGCCCTCACCCCTTGTCTCTCTTCCTCTCACCTTCTTTCAAAACAATAAAATAAATCTTAAAAAAAAAAAAAAGAGCAAAGCTGAAAGCATCATACTCCCTGATTTCAAACTATACTACAAAGCTATCATAATTAAAACAGTCTGGTACTGGCATATAAAACAGACACACAGATAAATGGAATAGAATAAAGAGCCCAGAAATAAACCCACACATATGTGGTCAACTAAGTTACAACAAAAGAGTCTAGAATATACAATGGGGAAATGACTGTCTATTTATAAATGATATTGGGGAGACTGGACAGATGCATGCAAAAGAATAAAACTGGACCACTATCTTACACTATACCCAAAACTAACTCAAATGGATTAAGAACTTGAATGTAATACCTGAAATTATAAAACTAGAAGAAAACATAGGCTGATGGTTTCTTTAGAGCTGACACTAAAATCAAAGGCAATAGAAACTAAAATAAACAAGTAGGACTACACCAAACTAAAAAGCTTCTGTACAGCAAAGGAAACCATTAACAAATTGAAAAGATCTATCAAAAGGGAGAAAATATTTGCAAATCATATATCTAATAAGGAGTTAATATCCAAACTATATAAAGAACTCATACAACTCAGCAGTAAAAGAAATAACCAATAATCCAATTAAAAGAAAGGCAGAGAATCTTAATTATTTTTCCAGAGAAAGCATACAGAAAACAAACAAGTACATGAAAATATGCCCAAAATCACTAATCATCAGGGAAATGCAAACCCACATGAAATATCACTTCACACCTGTTAGACTGGCTATTATCAAAAAGATGAGAAATAACAAATGTTGGCAAGAATGTGGAGAAAAAGGAACCCTTGTGTCACTGGCAGAAATGTAAATTGATGCAGCCTCTATATTAAAAAAAAAACAACACAGAATAAAAGTGCCTCAAAATACTCAGTTGTATAGCATAGTGGTTTGACATTTATATAATTTAAGAAGTGATCTCCCTGACTAGGATAGTACCCACCTGAACTGAGCATAGTTATTATCAGATTTTTTACTATTTTCCCAGTGCTATACTTTACACCACCATGACTATTTCCTACCAATTTGTATTTCTTAATCCCTTCATCTTCTTACCCCTGTTCCCAATACCATCTATTACTCCAATAAATCTAATACCCATCTGACACCATACATAGTCATTACAATATTATGGACTATATTCATTATGCTATACCCTACATTCCCATGTCTACTTCATAACAACCACTTTGTACTTCTTAATGCTTTTCACTTTTTCATCCTCCCCCTCAATGCCCCTCCCATCTGACAACCATCAAAATGTTCTCTGTACCTATGAGCTTGCTTTTGTTTTGTTTGTTCATTTTGTTCTTTATATTTCACAGAAAGAAAAATCACATTGCATCTGTCTGTCTTCTTTTTTAAGATTTATTTTTTTATTGTTTGAGAGAGAGAAAAGGGAGGAGGGCCCAGAGCAGTCTCCACAGCTGCACGTCACTAGCTATGACATAGTTTCACTCCCCAGAGGCATATATGGGGCAGCTTGGGGCAGGTTCCCACATAGGAGGTGAGAACACTTGCCACCATCCCAGTGGTCACCAGCTGCAACGCAGTTCAGCACATAGGCTTGCACAGGCAGGGGCTTGGACTCAATCCCCAGACCTCACAGTTGCAAGGCAACTGCTCAACCTGTTGAGCTATCCCAGCATCTTCTGTCTGTCTTTCTCTGTCTGACATACATCACTCGGTACAATACCTTTCAGGTGTATCCATGCCACTGCAGTTAGCAAGAACCACACCCTTTCATGGCAAGCACTATTCCATTGTATATGTGCACCACCTCCTTTTTATCTATTCTTCTATGAGCAGACACCCAGGCTGCCTTTACATCTTGGCCATTGTAAGCAATGCTGCATTGAACATATGAATGCTCACATCACCTTGAAGTACCGTTTTTCATTTTCTTCAGATAAATACCCAAAAATGGGATTCTGGGGGCTTCTTTGTCTGTTGTTATAGTCTTCGTTTTAAAGTGTGTTTTTTCTGGCATAAATGTTGCTATCTCAGCTTTTTTTTGCTTTTTTTTTGTGAAACATCTTTTCCCATCCTTTAGCTTTCAGTCTGTGTGTGTCCTTCAATCAAAAGCCTCTTGTAGGTAGTATATGTAAGTGCCTTGTTTTCTTATACATTCAGCCACCCTATATTTTGATTAAAGCTTACCACTTACATTTAAAGTAATTGTTGATAGATTCGTAGTTATTGCCATTTAACTGTTTATATGTGTACATTTTTGTCTTAAAGAAATCCCTCTAAGATTCCTTGTCATACTGGTTGGTGGTGATGAACTCTTAGCTTTTTCTTGTCTGGGAAGCATTTTATCAGTCCTTGGATTCTAAATTTGAAGAACAGAGTAGTCTTGGTTGTAGGTCCTTGCTTTTCATTACTCGGAATATTTCCTGCCAATTCCTTCTGGCCTGCAAAGTTTCTGTTGAAACACCAGGTGAGAATCTTATGGGAGATCCTTTATAAGTAACTAGTTGCCATTCTCTTATGGATTTTAGAATCCTCTCTTTGTCTTTAACCTTTGCCATTTTATTTGTGTTTCTTGGTGCGGGCATGTTTAAGCTCATCTCATTTGAGACTCTCGTCACTTCCTGGGCTTGTATGTCTATTTCCTTCACCAGGTTAGGGAAGTTTTCCATCATTGTTTATTCAAATAGGTTTTTAATTTCTTGCTATCTCTCTTCTCCTTCTGGTACCCCTATGATGCAAATATTGGTATGTGTTTTTTTTTGTTGTCCCAGAGGCGTCTTGAACTATCCTCATTATTGGAGATTCTTTCTTTTTGCTGTCCTCTTTGGATGTTTTCTGCTACCTTATCTTCTAAATCATTGATTTGATTCTCTGCTTCATCTAATCTACAGTTGATTCCCTCTAATGCATTCATCATTTTAGCTGTTGTATTCTTTATTTATGACTGGTAAATTTTTATGTTTTCTTATCTCTATTTTTATGTTTTCTGTCTTTTTATTGATGTCGCTTAGATCATTGAGCATCCTTATAAGTAGTGTTTTAAATTCTGCATCTGATGGATTACTTCTTTTTCTAAAGCTTTGTTCTGTGCTTTTACTTAGGACATGTTTCTTTGTGTGTCCTCATTTTGGCTGTCTCCTGTATTTGTTTCTATGTGCTAGGTAGAACTGTTATGTTTCCCAGTCTTAATAGAGTAACTTTATGTAGCAGGTGCCTTGTGGGGCTCAGTAGTGCACTCTTCCTGGTCACTGGAGCCAAGTGATCAAGGTGTGTCCATTTTGTGAGTTGTGTATGTCCTCCTGTTGTAGTTGAGTCTCGATCGCTGTTTTCACATCAATGGGAGAGACTGATCCTCTGGCTGATTGGTTGTGAGGACTGGCAGTGACTACAGTAGAGGAGCTGTTATGCAAGGGCTGACCCAACAGTGCAGGTTCACTTAAGTAGGACTCTGGTGCCTATTTAATCTGCCCTTTGAGTAGTGTGTCATCCTTAGAAGGGTCCAGGTGATGTTCCAGCTTGGTCTGAAGTTGGCCACTGGGATGCCAGCATTGGGGCCTCTTGGAGGTGCCCCACTGCAGGATAAGTTTAACCAGTGCCTACCTGGAATGAGTTACAAAGCAATCCACAGATGGCCACCACTCATGCTGAACTTGGAGGTGCCCTAAGAAGTCTAGCCATGAACCAAGATCAACTATGGTTAGCTCCTGGCTTAGGCCTCTTAGCAAGAGATTCATGACACACTGAAGCCAGTTGCTGCTTGTTTGGATTTTGTAAACCTTTGTGAGATTTTGGAAAGTCTAGCATCATCTAAGGCAGGCTGTTTGTAATAAAAAGTCACAGGAAGGGGCTTGGGTATGCCCAACAGTTGGGTGGAATGGAATGTCTGGGAATCACCCAGGGAAAGGTGAGTAAATGGTGTTAGCCAGATTGACAGAGACTCAGATATGGTGGCCACCTGCAGGAGGGCTCAACAAAAAAACAATGGTTCCTGCCAACTCCTCCATCCAAAAGAAAGCTGCCCCTCCAGTGCTCTGAAGACAGACAATGCAATTATCCCAGTATGTTCCTGGCATATTTTTGAGCTGCTGCCCCAGTGCTTGAGTTCAGAGCCAGTGAGTCTATCAGTAAGTCTGTGAATGGGCATTTTAAGAGGAGCACCTGGGACTGCAGCCACCCTCTGGCTTACTGAGCCACAATCTCCTCTGTTTTCACAGAGAGAAGTTATGGGAACTTCACTCTCTGGCCCTGGAACCCTGGGCTTGGAAACCTGGTGGGGGGTTGGGATCCATCACTCCTTCAGTTAGTGGGTAGGTAAACCTCAGCAGCTGAGACATCCTTCCTGAAACCATTTTTAATGGTCACATGAAGGTGTGGGTTTAGCCCATTTCACATCTCTGCCCTTTCTACCAGTCTCAAGGTGGCTTCTTCTGTATGTCCTTAATTCTAGGGCTTCAGCCCAACTAGACCAGGCAATTATCAATGATAGTTGTTCTGTAGTTTTGTTGTACTTTTCATGTGGTTGTGAGGAGATATAAGAACAGCATTTACATACTCCACTATCATGACCACCAACTATACAGTATAAAAATCACTGAACAAACATTTTAAGGATTGTAATTTCTTCTTGGAAAATGATCCCTTTATCATATGAAATGTCCCTCTTTATCCCTAATAATTTTTCTTTCAATAAAGCCTACTTTGTCTAAAATTGATATAGCAACTTCAGCTTTCAGTTGAGTACTTTTGATTCAATTGATTTCTCCATCTGTTTACTTTTAATTTATCTGAGTTTTTATATATAAAGTAAAATTCTTGCAGACAATATATAATTGGGTCTTGTTTTTTGATGCACTTATTTAATTAATTAATCTAGACCATTCATATTTAAGGTGATTCTTGATATGGTTGCAGTAATATCTACCATATTTCTAACTTTGTTCTTGGTTCTCTTCATCTTTCACTCTTCTTTTTTTTTTTTTTTTTTTTTTTTTTTTTTTTTTTTTTTTTTTTTTTTTTTTTTTTTTTTTACTCTTTGGTTTTAAGGGATCATTTTTTCTTCTCTCTTTGTATATCAATTATATTTTTTTAATTAGGAACCTCTCTAGACTTTTCAATATAATGTTTAACTAATCTAAGTCAAGTAACACTATAATATTTCAAGGGTATTGCAGGTACCTGATAAAGAACTATTCCTGGTTCATTGTATTGCTGTTTTTCATTTTACTTATTCATACACTATATCATCCAACGTAGGTTGCTATAACATTTTTTTTTAACTGAACTGGGGTCCTCACTGCATTCGGGAAGCACACCCCAGTTCAGCATGTGGGTCCGCCTGGGCTGGATTCAATCCTCGGTCCTCAGGGCTTCAAAGCAAGCGCTTAACCCTCTGAGCCATCCCGGCTTTCCCAACATTATTATTTTGAACAAACTATTGTCTGTTATACCAATTAAGAATTTTAAAAAATGTTATTTTACCTTCCTTTATTCCTTCTCTAACACTTGCTTTATGCACATAGATGTGACTTTCTGATATATTTTATTTGCCTTCTTTGTGAAGAATGTTTTAACATTTCTTGCAATAAATTTTCTCTTTTTTCTTGTTTCAGAGAATCTCTATATCTCCTTCACTTTGCGATGATATTTGATTGATACAAAATTCAAGGTTGGTAGTGTTTTTCTTTCAACACTATATATTTCACTTCACTATCTTCTTGCTTGCATGGTTTGTAAAGAGAAGTCTGATGTAATATTTATCCTTACTTTATGATACATAAGATATTTTTCCCCTCTGGTTTCATTCACAATTTTTTATTTGTCTTTGATTTTCTATAGTATATATATGATATGCCCAGGTGTACATTTTTTTAATTGTTAAATTTATTGGAGTGACATTGGTTGGTAAAAATTACATAGGTTTCAGGTGTACAATTCTACATTACATTGTCTATATATTGCATTATGTGCTCACCACCCAAAGTCAGTTCTTTCCATCACCATATACTTGATGCCCCCTCTGTATTCCCCCATCTCCTCTCCCCTCTCCCTCAGGTAACCACTAAGCTATTGACTGTGTCTATGAATCTTTGTTTCTTTGTTACTTTCAGTTTTATATTTCACATAAAAGCGAAGCCATATGGTTATTGATTTTTTCAGTCTGACTTATTTAATATAATGATCTCAAGGTCCATCCATGTTGTCACAAATGGCTGTATTTCATTTTTTCTTATCACTGAGTACTATATATAAATAAATGCTCAACTTCAGTAGTTATTAGGAAAATACAAATCAAAACCACAATGAGATACCACCTCACACCTGTTAGAAAGGCTACAGTCAACAAGACAAGGAATAACAAGTGCTAGAGAGGCTGTAGAGAAAAAGGAACCCTCATACGCTGCTGGTGGGAATGTAAATTGGCACAGCCACTATGGAAGGCAGTGTGGAGGTTCCTCAGAAAATTAAGAATAGAACAGCAATTTCTCTTCTGGGCATCTACCCAAAAAACTTGAAAACCTTAGCTCTCAAAGATACATGTGCCCCAATGTTCATCTCAGCACTGTTCAGGTGTACATTATTTGGTTTTTGTCCTGCTTGTCTTTCTGCAAGGATCTGTGGTTTGGGGTATGTCATTAATTTTAGAAACTTTTCAACCATTACTTTAAATATTTCTTCTGTTCCTTTCTATCCTTCTCCTTCTACATTTCCCATTTCCACACATTTCATAATTGTCCCATAGTTCTTGGGTACTCTTAGGTTCCATTTTTTTTCTTTGATTTTTAATTTGGGATGCTTCTGCGGGCATATGTTAAAACTTAGGGAGTTTTTCCTTGGCAATGTTTAGTCTACTGATGAACCCATCAAATGCATTCTTCGTGTCTTTAATGGTAATTTTCTGTTTGTTTGTTTGTTTGTTTATTAAATTTATCAGGATTACATTGGTTAATAAAAATTACATAGGTTCCAGTTATACAACTCTGTAGTACTTTGTTTATGTGTTACAATATTTGTTGACCACCCAAAGTCAGCTTTCTTTCCATAACCATATATTTAGTTACTCCTCCCTCCTCTCCCACTCCCCACTCCCTTAACCCTCAGGTTAACCACTAAATTGTTGACTATGTCCATGAGATTTTGTTTCTTTGTTGCTTTCAGTTTTATATTCCACATATGAGTGAAGTCATGTAGTTCTTAGCTAATGGTGTTTTTTATTGCTAACATTTCTTTTTTATTCTTTCTTAGAATCTCTATCTCTCTGTTTACATTATGCATCCGTTCCTGCATGTTGTCCTTTTTGTTCATTATAGCTCTTAGCATACTAATCATAGTTATTTTGAATTCCCAGTTCTATAATTTCAAAATCTCTGCTATATCTGAGTCTGGTTCTGAAGCTTTTACTTTCCTTGCCTTTGAGGTCAAATTCATAAATTCCAACCTGAACCCAAGGTCCAAATACCGATGTTTTCTTCCATGCAATTTATTGTTTTAGGTCTTATGTTTAGTTGATTGATCCATTTTGAGTTAATTTTAGTATATAGTAGCAGATAGCAGTCTATATTCATTTTCTTTTACATGTGGCTTTCCAATTTTACCAGAGTCACTTATTGAAGAGGCTTTCTTTTCTCTATTACATGTTTTTAACTCTTTCATCAAAAATTATCTGCACAAATATATGTGGATTTATTTTGGAACTTTCAATTCAACTCCCTTGGTCTGTGTTTCTGTTTTCCTGCCAATACCATGCTGTTTTGATTATTGTCGCATTGTAGTATAAATTGAAATCAGACAACACGATACCTCCAGCCTTGATCTATTTTCTCAGAAGTTCATTGGCTATTCAGGGTCTTTTGTGATTCCACACAAATCTGATGACTTTTCATTCTATTTCTTAAAAAAATGTCTTTGAGATTTTGATGGGGATTGCATTAAATCTGTGTTTAACTATGTTAATTCTTCCAATCCATGAACATAACATATCTTTCCATGTGTCTTCTTTAGTGTCTTTTAATAACATCTTATTGTTTTCAGTGTACAGGTCTTTCACATCCTTTGTATACTTTATTCCTAGGTATTTAATTCTTTTTTTTTTTTAAGATTTATTTTTATTGTTTTTGACAGAGAGAGAGAGATGCAGAGACAGAGAGAAGGGGGAGGGCCCAGAACAGTCTCCATAGTTGCACATCATCGGTTTTCCACATAGTTTTTGTCCACAGGTGGGAGTGGGGCTGCACAGGGCAGGAACTGGGCCGGGGTCTTCACCCCGGTGAGAACTGAACTGGGGGCACTCCCCAGTTCAGCATATGGGTCCACACAGGCCGGGGCCGGGATTCGATCCTCGGTCCCCGGAGCTGCAAAGTGAGCGCTTAACCCACTGAGCCAGCCCGGCTTCCCCTATTTAATTATTTTTGTTGCAATTGCAAAGGGTATTGTTTGTGTGTTAGTACGATTGTTTCTTTTTCTAAAGTTTCATTGTTAGTATATAGAAATACAATGAATTTTTGTACATTGATTTTGTATCTTGCTACTTTACTGTATTTGTTTATTATTTCTAATAGTTTTTTGGTGAAATCTTTAGGGTTTTCTGTATTTTAAAAATGTTAAATTTTATTTTACTTAAGAATTTTTTCAAAAGATGTCTTTCTAATTTGCACCATTCTTTAGGACAAGACATTTTTTGCCAAGTCAGAACAATTGAAATGATACAGAAATAGACTCAGCAAAATTTTAAATAACTTTTATTTCATTTTTTATTTTATATATATATATATATATATATATATATATATATATATATATATATACACTCACTATAGAAAACTGAGAAAACACACAAGAGTACCAAAAAAAAACCAAAAAAAAAAAAAGCCAAAATAATAACCCCATAACCCAGAAGGTAACCATTTTATATTTTAGCATACTTCTTTCTAGCATTTTTAAACTTATTTATGCTATTGGAACTACATTTTACAAGTGTTTTAGAAGTCCAGGAGTTTTTAATATAATATTATATCATGAGAATTTTCTATATTTTTAACCAAATTTTCAAGACAATTTATTGGGTCTATACTCTGTGTTGGGTATTGCATTCTTTCATACTTGTTACTATATTCGATCACAGTAGAAGAAATACTTTTTTTTTAAGATTCATTTTATTGTTTGAGAGAAAGTGAGAGAGAGAAAGGGGAGGGCACAGAGCAGTCTCCATAGTTGTACATCATTCGTTGTAACATGGTTTCATTGCACACAGGTGGATGTGAGGTCATGCAGGATGGGAACTGACCCAGGGGCCTCCCACAGGGAGGTGAGAACCTTCAGCACTGAGCCATCTTGGAGGTTACTGGTTATGCCACCACAGTTCAGCATATGGGGTTTACATGGGCTGGGGCCAAAGATCAAACCCCAAGCCTCATGATTGCAAGGCAAGTGCTCAACCACTGAGCTATTTCGGCATCTCACCACTAAGAGAAATACTTTTATACACAAATTTTAGTGAGCATTTATTGTTGCCTTAAAATGAAACTATGTCCTTAGAATTTTAATTACTGGCTATTACCATTTTTAAGGCTCTTAACTCAAATTATTAATTTGATTTCCAAAACTTCTGCCCTAGTTTATACTTCTATTAACAGTCGAGGAATCTGGTCATCACACCATCTCTTCACCACAAAGACTACATTGTCATGATTACTTTTAATATGTGCTAATTTGTGGGGTAAAAACTATATATTTATCATTTTAATTTTCATTTCATTGATGACACTAAGGATGAACAATTTTCATTTCTCTTAGACATTTGCCCTTCCTCTCTGTATAATTTCTATTTTCTTTCTTCACTCTGTTTTTCTTGATGCATATGTGATCTTTATAAATTGAGGATATTAATCTTTTATCATATCATAACAAATATTTTTCTCAATATGCATTTATTTTTTCATTTCTTAATATTTTGATATCCTAAATGAGGAAAGAGCCATAGTTCATCACTTATTTGGGAAGATGTCACAAACTCCTTGAGATTCTAGTAAGTGTTTCACTAGAAAAATGAACAGGGGAAGCCAGAATGGCTCAGTGGGTTAAGCGCTCACTTTGCAGCGCCAGAGACCAATGATCGAATCCTGGCCCCGACTCGTGCAGACCCATGTGCTGAACTAGGGAGTACCCCCAGTTCTGTATCTATCTATCTCCTTCTCTCTCTCTCTCTCTCTCTCAAAAACATTAAAAAAAGAAAGAAAGAAAAACAAATTTGGGGGGGAAGCCGGGATGGCTCAGTGGGTTAAGCACTCACTTTGCAGCACTGGGGACTGGGGATCAAATCCCGGCCCCAGCCCATGCGGACCATATGCTGCACTGGGAGTTCCCCCAGTTCAGTTCTCTCTCTGTGTCTGTATCTCTCTCTCTCTCTCTCTCTCTGTCCAAAAAGTAAATAAATAAATAAATAAATAAATAATAAAATTTAAAAAGAAAAAGAAAAATGTACATATACATATACACACACATTTGCAAACAATTTGAAAGGGTTTATGGACCACTTGAATTTCATCTATAGACTCTTTCAATTACTAGATTTTGCCGTGTATAATGTGTTCCTGTGTATAATGTGTACCCATATTTTTGACCCAAACTTTCAGAAAAAATATCTTTTGTTTTAATTTTTAATTCAAAATTTTATTGGCTTATATTAGGTATTTGTTTCTTGTTGATGAAGTAATTTTAGCATTTATATTTAACATATTATGATAAAATAAACTGTATGTTACAAATAATTATAAAGCACAAAAACAGATACAAGGTCAGAGAAAGGGAGGCAAGTAGGAGAGAACAGAAAGGGGAAGATGGGGTCATGGACCACAACCCAGAGCCCAGCAGGAGTGGGAGAGAGCTGGGAGGGAGCCTGGGAACATGGACCAAAATGCAGCCCCAGGCAGGTTAGAAGCTGAGAACTGACAAGGGTGGAGATATGGGAGGCTGAAGCACAGCGTGATCCTAATCGAGTTGGGGTTTGAGCCAAAGCAATTATTATATTTTAGGGTAATATTTTGCATACAGATATTATTATTATTTTCTAGAGTTACATTTTTAACTTATAAGCATAAATTAAAAAGTTAAAAACATTTATATTGATATGGAATTAGTACTACCCATGTATAATGTGCATCCTCAGTTTCCTCTCACAAATTTGGGCCAAAAGTACACATTATACACAACAAAATATAGTACATTACTCAATCATTATTCTTTCATCTGGGCTCTAGCCACCTTACAACCCAACAGTGTAATAGAAAATCATTACAAATTCTTACCAATGTTGATGTGTTAAAATAAAATTTTAAAAAATGTAGTGTGTTGTATGTAGTATTGTGCTGGGTAGAAGCAGTATGTAGTGGTAGAAAAACATAATTTAGGGGTCAGAAAAACCTGAGCTCAAATCCTAATTTTGTCACTAGCTAAATGAGCTGGGAAAAACTACTGAATCTTTGTCTCCAAATCTTCATTCATAAATTATGCACATATGTGTATTCACTCGTATGTGAGAGAGAGAGACAGAGAGAGAGGTATGGTGGAGAGAATTAACATTCCCTAAAGTTCTTTCTATTTCTAAAATGTGCATATATAGAAAAGTGGTGTTCTCCTGTACAATACCTTTATTTTGAGGTTATTAAAACCATCCTGGAGAAAAGAAATGTAAACTCCAAACAACACAGCTGTGACAATTCAGCACTCTTTAGCTACAAGTAGTTTACTACCATTTAATGATGCCATTAAAAATACATTGTCACCATAATAACTGCCACATTATAAGCCACTAAACCTTTCCATGAAATACACTGAGCAGCATACACAGTTTTATGTAATAGTTCCTTCCACCTTCTTTTTAACTGAAAACTCATAGCTTTTCTTTTGTAACCATGAAAAACTATCAAGAATCTGCTTTTAAAAAAAAAACTTTCTGACACTTGGCAATATACAATACCAGTTTTGTCAACAGTGTCACCACCTTATAGATTGGAAAACAAAAATGTTTGCACAAAATTCTGATGTAATTCTCCTCCCACCACCTTTTCATCTTTTTGTCCCTATTTTTTCTCCTGTTTTCCTTTGCCCTTTAGCTCTGTTTTTTCATTCCTCCATTCCTGACACTCTTTCACTTGCACACCCTATTTCTCCCTAAGTGTCCACTAAGAACCAAAGTATTAGTTGACTTGATAAATGAACTCACAAGGTTATTTGCATTTTTTTATATATTTTTTTATTGTCCTTGAGAGAGTACAGTGGTGGTTGTAATTGCCAGCAAGGGCAATGGCACAACTGTCAGAAGCTTCTTTTCACTTAAAATGAAAGCCTTTCACTAGGATGTAAAAAAGTTTTATTCAATGTCATATCTCCCCCAAATGTCATCATGGCTGTATTTATCTAGTCCAGACTCTGATGGACAAGTGAAAAGAATACAGTCATACCTCTTCTGTTCTAAGACTTCTGTGTCCAGCTTTGATTTGGTCAAATACTTAAGTAAATCACAAATCACAGTCTCTCAAAACTTTTAATAAACCATAGTAATAGCAATAAATATGACTTGGACAAAACAAAACAGAGTTAGGACCAAGGCAGAAACCCAGCATTCCTACCTCTCAATGTGTAGTTTGGTCCACGAGTCCATACTTCCAGTGATTCCAGCTACATTCTATTATATCTCAATACCGATGGGCAACAGTCATCCAAAAAGAATATAACAAGTAATGTAGGAAAATAATGAAGTGGCTAATTAACCATAAGGTGTCATGAGAAAGGTTAGCAGAGATTTGATATTATCTTTTTTACAAAAATAAATCTATTTCTCATGAGTCTCTATATTATGTGTTACTTTTATATGGAATCATAGAATGACAAATTATTGGAGTTGCAAAGAAATCCTAGAGTTTAGCCTAGTAAAAATGATTTTACAAATCAGTAAATTTAAATAATTTTCCCAAGATCAAAATGCGTACTAGAATCAGGTGCTAAACAGTAATACAGTACCTTCCCTCACAAGGTTATATTCGACCCATTTATTACCCCTATTCCCAAACTTTAACCTATCTCATGTCCTCCGTATTAACTTGTATTCCATTGGCATTACTGTGACCACACCCTTGGAAATATCTCAGCTCTCACTCATTCTTTCACACTGTAAGTCTCAAAAATAGTTAAATCCAATTTCTATCTACTTCATACAAGAACCATCTAACTATGTCTGCAGAAAAGCAAACAGTTCACAGGTCTGTTAAGTATGGAATCACTAAGGGGCTTACCCTCTAGGAGCTTCTACTGCTTCCCTGTGATCCTACTGAATTTCCATAGTCAATTTCTCTTCCACTCTTCCACACCTTTTCCTTTAGCTGCAAACTCTATGACTTCCTACCACTTTTATATCTTCACACTAAGAAAATTGAAACCATCAGAAGAGAACTTCAAAGCACTCCCCTCCAAAACTGCCCTCTTGTCTTCAGGTATACACATATATCACACCTTCCTTTCAGTTATAAAAGATAAACTCTTCTGTGCATCTAGTTTCTTCCTTTCTTAATTAGATTTCACTTCTTTTCTACTATAGGATATTGCTCCTGAAATTGTCCCACTGTGCCTTGATCATCTGTTTTCCCTTTCTACTAGACACATGTGTATTTGTTCATGATTCTGCAATTTAGGATGGGCTCAGGTGGGCAGCTCTCCTGAGTGTTTACTTGTGAAGTCATTCATGTGGCTGCAGTCACCTGGAAGGTCAACTGGAGCTGGAGGTCTAGCATGACCTCATTCCTCTGTCTGACAGTTAGCTATGGTGTTGGCTGGGATGTCTCAGTTTTCACCACCTGGCCTATCTAGCAGGATGGCTCAAATTTATAGTATGATAGTGGAGCATTCCAAGAGAAAATGAGTAGAAACCATAAGATATCCTAAGAGTTTGTTGAGAAGTCATGCATCCCTTCCACTGCATTATATTGCCCAAAGCAAATTACAAAGCCAATTCAGATTAAAGGGGAGGAGAAAGAGATTTATCTCTTGATGGGTGGAGCTAAAACTCATTTGTGACCATAATCAATCCAACATAATCAAGGTAGTTGAGGAATTGTCTATGCCTCATTTGCAGAAAGCAAAAAGAAGCCTCCTTAAACACTATCAAAGCATCTTCAACTGTTCATATTAAACTTTCATAGAGAGAATTATGCCCCAGGCTGGAGTTATTAATCATCTTTTCTCAGAATTCCCCTTCTCAGTAACATTGGAAATAATTTCATGGAATTGTTCTTTCTTACTTTCCAATCTCCAGTCCTCTCAGGCATACCCCTGTTTTAACCCAAACGTAGTTGCCAAAAATAGTTGGGAGGGATTAGAGAAAGGTGGGAGTGAGGGATGAATTGTTAAACATGGTATATGCATTTATTTTGAGTTAAATAACTAAATATTTCAACTGTTCATTCAACTAAATCATAAAATATGTGGCAATGTGTTGGAAGCCGGTCATGTGCCTGAACGGAGAGGTTTTAGGGGGCCTTGATGGCAGGGCCTCAGTTCCCTTGACCTCTCGGGGAAGGCCGACCTGGGGCCTTGATGGCAGGGCCTCAGCCTCCCCTTCACCCCTCCCCTGTAACAGCTAAAGGCAAAAGATATACCATATGTGCAGCTTCTCATGAAGGCCAGACAGCTGGTGCCAGTTGACTAATGACCCAGAATGTGGGGGTAAACTAGAATGTATGGGAAGGGGTCTGCTTGTCCTGATAATCATCTGCTGATGCTATTTCTTAGTTAACAAGTAACCTGTCTTGTACTTTAAAATATCTTAGTTTTCCCTCCCTGTTCCTTGTAATGACGTAAACTTTTGCTATATAAGACAATCAATAAAGCTATTCGGGGCTGCTCCTACTGAGGACAGTCGGTCAGCCATTTGGTCTATCTTTAATTCCCACCGCTCGAACTTGGGGACTTTGTTCAGCCAGGCTGGTTCCTGGTACAGCAATGGTAAAATGTCAAAAGGCTTTCAATTAGAACAAAAACTAAATACTTAAATTATAATTAGTCCCCCTGAGGATTAAGTGGTAGATTTTGATAAGAGGTGTGTTTAGGTTTGCATGGAATATTCAGCAAAAAAAGTAATAGATATAAATTAGCTATTTAGAATAATATGTACTAATATTGATTCTTGGAAATGACTGTGAGGGGGTTTAGTTAATAAGGAGAACAATCTAAAAATATTGTAGTGTTCCAATAGGGAGAAAATTGTATTCTTTTAGCAGTCAATACATTAATTCATTCATAAGGAGAGCATCACCTTTATTAGGAAAGATGCTCTGATAAACCCCTGTGCAATAGAAATAAATTGGCTGGCACTGAACTTTGGTTTCCTGAGGATGAGAAAAAGTAGTCAGCATTAAAGGAGAGAGATTGGGAAGAGTTGGGGGTGGGAGTTAAAGAGAAATTTTTTGCTTTAGTGAGGAGAAGGGAGGATAACCCAGGTTACCCAAAGCCGATGGGGAGAGGCCCTAGAGGGAAATAGTGATCTCAGGGTAGGGAGAAATTTTGGTGCAATAATAGTTAAAGGGAGATATTTTAAGGAGAATGTTGACTGTAATCCCCTTTCAAAAAAAAAAAGGGGGGGAAGCCGGGATGGCTCAGTGGGTTAAGCGCTCACTTTGCAGTGCCGGGGACCGAGGATCGAATCCCGGCTCGGGCCGTTCGGACCCATGTGCTGAACTGGGGAGTTCCCCCAGTTCAGTTCTCTCTCTGTATCTCTCTCCTCTCTCTCTCTGTCAAAAACAATTAAAATAAATAAACAAAATAAAATAAAAAATTCTTTAAAAAAAAAAAGCAAAGTCTACCAAAATTTATAAAATGCTGCATGTGACTAAATTTTCTTCCTTTAGACTCTTTAGGTGGCATGCTGGGTGGGGTTGGGGAGATCCTAATTCTAATTATTTTAAGAAAAGGTGGGGAAAGAGGGGGAGGAAGGGTGGAAATGGTCTGGAACCAGAAACTAGGATAAATCCTGATGATTTGTGTGAGATTTTCAAAGAACTTAAAAATCAGAAAAAGGAACTCTGCTTCAGGTTTTTGATGATAAATGCTGAATAGAAACAACTTTCTCATGATTGCCAACCTCCAGTGCACCGCCCCACTGGGGAGATAACTGAAAGTTGTTCATGGTGACAAAGGGAGAGGTTGGGTAGAATTTGGAATCAGCCCATCATTTGAACATTGGCCAACAAATTGTCAGCATAGTGTTTCATCTTTGTTAGACTTTCTCTCCACTTAGAGATTAAGTAGGAGTTAAATGTATTCTCACCTGGAAAATATTTTAATTTCTATTTTAAAAATGTATCAGATCCCTTAACTCATAAAAAATGAAAAACAAAATTGTGATATGTTGCCAGAGTTCCCACCATCTACTGATATGACCACAGAGTTTCCAGTGTGTTGAAATATGGCAAGAGCATTTCTTGTGGCTGATAATGTACATAACTCTGTCCAGAAAACACAGGCAAAAAAAAAAAAAAAAAAAGTTAGTGCAATGATTATCATGAGTTCTGCTTCCTCATTCTCAAGCATGAAGATATAGGTGTGGTAGAAGTAATTAGGACTTTCAATTCAGACAGCCTGAGTTTGAATTCTAGTTCCATCATTTACCACCAGCCCTGTAAATTAACCATCACATTAATTATCTTCCCTGAATGTTTCTTCATCTTTAAAATGAGATGATAGCACCTAAGTCACAAGGATATTACAAAACATTAAATCAGTGTACTGATACTTACTGTGCCTTACCTCACAGTCTCTTAAAATAACTTTTTCACTCCAACCATTGTGCAGCTTCAAGCAGTATACCAGCTTCATGCAAAATAATCCAAAGCCAAGGAGAGCTACACAATTTGGACATCCAAGTATAAAACGAAAATAAAAGGTCCCTTGTTCAAAAAGTATTAGAAGAAGAAAACAAAAAGAGAACTTTATTCTTATTGCAACCATCTATCCTCTTTGCCTCAATAACCATATACGAGCACTGGTATTTTGTTTCAAACCCATCTGGTTCCTCCTTGAAACAAAATTCTAGAAATGCTATTCATTGATGCCCTGTTTTTCCTGACATTCATTTGGCCTTATTCTGTAATAACCTCACTGGAAGAGAAAGCATGATCGTGACTCAGGCTCTAAATGAGAAAGGAGAGAAACATTCATTATTTTACCAATAACACAATAAACTAATTTAAAGGAAGTAAAGCACTCTCAAGACACCACTTTAAAAGAATAAAGAACAACTGGACTCTTTGTTAGCTAAAACCCCCACTCTGATAAGTATAAAAAAGTTATATATTTTACTTGCTTTATAATATATGTTACAGTATTATACTTTGCTCTCCCAAAATAGTAACCTTTCTTTTATGTGTTATTCATCAGTACAGTTATTCAATAATCTCTCTAAGGAGCCATATTGTAACAGAAAAACTGTATAAAACTGTGAAATAACCTTGGCTGAACAGATTGGCTGACCCTCCAATCTGGGTTCTGCCACCTACTAGATGCCCACCCATAAACAAATTTCAGTGCAAAAATAATAATCCAACAGAGTCCAAGCTGAAGTTACTGTACCAGTATCAGTACTTGATTTTTCTATACTATTGAGTTAATACTATTAATACCATAGACATAAAAATATATCTCAAGTTTTCATCAAATATGCAAAATAACACTTTAATATTTTATTTTAAAAGCATAGTACTATAAGTAGCTAACATAACTGAAGAATATATTCTAGAAACCAGTGAATACAATGAGCCATCATACACTAGTAAATCAATATCTATCAAAATGATAAATAGCACAAATATTGGTTTGAGTTTTCATAGTGTATTTACTAATATGTCAGTATATAAAATAATTCATTACAGGAGATTAGGTTGCAAATATCTTCATTAAAAAATAGTTATACAAACTTTAAAAAATTTTTATACTATAACCTAAATCATACTTTCTTTCTTTTACCAACATACTATTTAGAGTAAATGTAACTTAAATAAATGTATTCACGCATTTGTTTATTCAATAAATATTTTTTGAAGATTATTACGTGCCTGGAAGTAAAATAATACATAAAAGAGAAATTCATTTCAGCCTTTAGAAATTTGTAGTCTAGTCAGGAAAACAAGCAACAGACAACCAAAATACAGATCAATGTATCGGGGAAGAATTTAGAGCACGATGTGGGAAGTTCACGCTGCTTTGGCAATGCCAAAGAAGAGCATTTAACCCATACTTGAGAGGTCAGAAGTTTCCTGGGGGAAGCAACAATTAAGGTGAGACTTATAAAATGAGGAGTAGAGATTGGCCAAGGAGGCATGCAGAGATGGAGACAATTTAAGGCAAAAAAACCACGTGTACAAAGGCTTAGAATCAAGAGAGAAAGGTATAATATATTCTTAGTATATAAAAATGTAACTAATTTCTGAATATTAATTTTGTACTCTGCTAATTTACTGAATTTATCTATCAGTACCAATAGTTTTCTGGTGGAACTTCTGGGTTCTCTCTAGATAGTATCATGTCATCTACATATAATGACATTTTTATTTTTTCCTTTCCAAGATAGATACCTTCTGCATCTTTTTCTTTTATAATTGTCGCAACTAGAACTTCCAATATTATATTGAATAAAAGTGGTGAGAGTGGACATTTGGTCTTGTTCCTGATATTAAGAATAATGCTTTTAGATTTCCAGCATTAAATATGATGTTAGCTGTGGATATGTCATATATGGCCTTTATTATCTTGATGTATGTTCCCTTTATTCCCACTTTGCTCAAAGTTTTTATCATAAATGGAGGCTGAATTTTGTCAAACACTTTTTGTGCAGCTATGAATATGATCATATAATTTTTATTTTTCATTTTATGTGGTGTACTACAATAATTGATTTGTGGACATTGAAACAAACTTATATCTTAGGAATAAATTCTACTTGATCATGGTATATAATCTTTTTAATGTATTGCTGAATTTGGTTGGCTAATACTTTGTTGAAAAATTTTAAATCTATGTTCATCAGGAATATCAATCTATAATTTTCTTTCTTTCTTTCTTTTTTCTTTTTTTTTTTTTTTTTTTTTTTTTTTTTTTTTTTTTTTTTTTTTTTTTTTTTTTTTTTTTTTTTTTTTTTTTTTTTTTGTTTTTGTAGTGTCTTTGTCTGGCTTTGGAGTCAAAATATTGGTGGCCTCATAAATTGAGGTTAGAGTCTTCCATCTTCTTGAATTTTTTTGGAATGGCTTGTGAAGGATAGGTGTTAATTCTTCTTTAAATGTTTGGTAAACTTTACCTGTGAAGCCATTTGGTCCAGACCTGTTGTTTATTGGGAGTTTTTTGACTACTGATTCAATTTAGTCCTCAGTAATCAGTCTGTTGTTTTTGGGGGGTTTTTTTCAATTCAGTTTTAAAAGAATGTATGTTTCTAGAAATTTATCCATTTAATCCAGATTATCCAATTAGTTGACATATAATTGTTTGTAGTGTATTTTATAATCCTTTGTATCTCTGTGGTGTCAGTTGTCATTCTCCTCTTTCATTTCTGATTTTATTTATTTGGGTTCTCTCTCTTATTTCCTAATGAGTCTACTTAAAATTTTATCAATTTTATATATCCTTTCAAATAAACAGCTCTTGGTTTCAATGATCTTTTGTATTTTATTTTATTATCTATTTTGTTTAATTCCACTCTGATCTTTATTATTTCCTTTCTTCTACTCACTTTGGGCTTTGCTGTTCTTTTCCTAGTTCATTTAAATGTAAGGTTAAATTATTTATTTGAGATTTTTCTTATTCCTTTAGGTAGCCCTATATTGCTACGAATTTCCCTCTTAAGATTGCTTGCTCTGTGTCCCACAGAGTTTGGGTCATTTTGTTTTCATTTTCATTTGACTCAAGGTATTATTTTACTTCTTCCTCAATCACATTGTTAACCCATTCATTGTTTAATATCATGTTATTTAGCCTCCATATGTTTGTGTGTTTTTCAGGGTTTTTATTCTTCTAATTGATTTCTAGTTTTATACCATTGAAGATGCTCAATATGATTTCCATCTTCTTTAAACTTATTGAGACTTGTTTTGTGACCTAACATGTGGTCTATCTTGGAAAATGTTCCCTGTGCATTAGAAAAGAATGTACTCATTGGGGCGAGGTGCTCTAAGACATCAATTAAATCAATCTACCGGTACTCTGTCATTAAGGCTGCTGTTTCCTTGTTGACCTCCCCTACAATGACTGTATTACTGTCAATTTCTCCCTTTATGTTGGTCAATATTTGCTTTATATAGTTAAGTGCTCCTATGTTGGGTGCATAAATGTTTACAAGGATTATATATTCTTGTTGCATTGCTCTCTTTATCATTATGATACACCCTTTTTTGTCTCTTCTTAGACTGTTTTAAAGTCTATTTTGTCAGATATTAGTATTGTTACCCCAGCTTTATTTTTATTTCCATTTGCAGAAATATTTTTTTTCATCCATTTACTTTAGTCTCTGCATGTGTTTTGATCTGAAGTGACTTTCTTGTAGCCAGTATATATATGGATCTTGTTTTCTTACCTATTCAGCTACCCTGTGTCTTTTGTTGTTGTTGTTGTTGTTGTTGTTAAATTTATTGGGGTGACATTAATTGATATAAATTACATTGTTTACAGGTGTACAATTCTACATTACATTGTCTACACATCACATTATATGCTCACCACCCAGAATCAGCTCACTTTCCATCACCATGTGTTTGATTCCAAGTTGTGGTACATTTACACAATGGAATACTACTCAGCAATAATAAAAGATGAAATACAGCAATCTGTGACAACATGGACAGACCTTGTTTCTTTTGATTGGAGCATTTATTCCATTTACATTTACATTTAAAGTGATTATTGATAGGTACATTGCTATTGCCATTTTATTGTTCATACTAATGTTCTCCCCTTCTTCTTCTTAAAGAAGTTTTTTTAACACATTTTGTAATACTGGTTTGATCATAATAATTTCCTTTGTATTTTTCTTTCCTGGGAAGCTCTTTATTTCTCCTTCAATTTTAAATGATAGCCTTGCTGGATAGAGTAGTTTTGGTTGTAGGTCCTTGCTTTTTATCATTTTGATTATTTCATGCCAATCTCTTTTGGTTTGCAAAGGTTCCATTGAAAAATCAACTGACAGTCATATGGGAGCTACCTGATAGGTAACTAATCGCCTTTCTCTTACTACTTTTAAGATTTTCTCTTTATCTCTAGCTTTTGGCACTTTAATTATGATGTGTCTTTGTGTGGGCCTCTTCCCACTCATCTTGTTTGGGACTTTTTGAACTTCCTGGATTTTTATGTCTATTTTTGCCATCAGGTTAGGAAAGTTTTCTGTCAGTATTTCTTTAAAAAAATTTTCAGTTTCTTGCTCTCTCTCTCTTCTACTTCTGGTAGTCTTATGATGCAAATGTTATTACACTTGATGTTTTCCCAGAGGTCCCTTAAACTGTCCTCATTTTGTTATTCTTTTCTTTTTCTTGTTCTGATTGGGTGTTTTCTGCTACCTTGTCTTACAAATCACTGATTCAATAATCTGCTTCATCTAATCAACTATTGAATCTTTATAATATATTCATTCTGGTTAATTGTATTCTTCATTTATTTAAGATTTATTTTATTGTTTTTGACAGAGAGATAGAGAGAGACAGAGAGAAGGGGGAGAGCCCAGGGTAGTCTCCATAGTTGCACATCACCAGGCAGGGTGCCTCCTGCATGAGAGGCATACCTCTGCAAGCTGGGGGCCTCCCACAAGAAGCACACCACAGCAGGAGCCAAACTGGGAGCCTCCCATGTGGGAAGCTCACCCAAGAACCAAACTGGAGTGGGAAGCACATCCCAGTTTAGCATATGGGTCCACATGGGCCAGGGCCAGGGCCAGGACTGGGACTCGATCCTCAGACCCCAGGGCTGCAATGTGAGTGCTCAACCCACTGAGCCATCCCAGCTCCCCCATAGTCTTCATTCCTGACTGGTTCATTTTTACAGTTTCTATGTCATTTTTTATGTTGTCTCTTTGTTGAAGTTATCACTAAGTTCTTTAAGCATCCTTATACCATTATTTTAAATTCTGTATCTGGTGAATTGTTTGTCTTCATTTTGTTTAGTTCTCTTTCTGAGGTTTTTTCCTACCCTTTCATTTGAGACATTTTTCTTTTATTTCCTCATTCTGGCTGCTTCTCTGTGCCTGTTTCTACATATTAAGTAGATCTGCTATGGCTCTCAGTCTTGGCTTGGTAACTTAATGTAAGTGTTCTGTGCAGCCCAGTGGTACAGTCTCCCTGGTCACCTGAGCCAGATGTCCCTGGAACATCCTTTGTGTGAGTTGTGTGTGTTCTCCTATTGTAATTGAGCCTTGATTGCTATTGGCAAATCGATGGTGAGTCTAATTTTCAGGTTTACTGGCTGTGAGAAATGACCAAAACCACAAGCTGTTGTCTGGGGCCTGATTCCACAGAGAGGAATTTGCCCCAGCTGGCTCTAGTGCCTGCCTAAACCACTCTTTGAGTGTGTCACTTGTGTGGTTAAGGAGGAAGTGCTCTGTTGTGGTCTGAAGTCAGCCAACAGATGTGTTGGTTTGGAGGCCTTTTGGGAGGGGCTCTTGTGCAGGCCAAGATCAGCCAATGTCTCTGACCAGCCTGGGGCTACCAGGTAGGAGCTATAAGGTGATTTGTGATTGGTTGCTGCCTGTGCTGAACCTAACATCATGTAGGAGAGGCCATGTTGCAAAACAAGGCTGGCCACCATCAGTACTGAGCCTGGGCAGCTCAGGAAATGGCCCCAAAGCTTGTTGCCACTTGCCAGCTGCCCATATAGCTCAGCTGCTGAACGAGCCTTGGGCAGTAGGCAAGCTGGGTAGCACGGGGTCTCAGGGAGTCACAAGGTAGAAGCAAATGGTGTTCACCAGGTTAGTACAGATTCAGATTCGGAGCCAGTACTAAGCCAAGGCCACAAAACACTAAGAGCACAGTGAGGCCAGCCATCATCCACCTGATACCCATAGGTCCCCAAAGGTTGTCTAAGAAACTCTGCAGTGCAAAACCAACACAGGCCACCCATCAATCACAGAAAAAACCTCCAGTGGTGAGCAAATTGGGAGGGGCAGTGTCTCAGGGAGTTATCAGGGTGAGCAAGTGGTTTTTACCAGGTAAGTGCAAATTCAGATATGGTGTCAGTGCTAAGCCTGGGATCACCCAATAAGCTCAGAGGACACAGAAGCCAGCCACCATCTGCCTGAGGTTCAGAAACTCCAGAGAGTAGTCCAAGTAAGTCTACAATGCATGATAACCCCAGATGCCTGCCAGCCACCAACCACCTCAAATGCCTCTCAGCGCACAGGTTGCATGGTGTAGCAACACAGGGAGTCACCAAGGTGGAGACAACAGATTTCACCAGGCTAATACAAGTTTAGATTTGGCCATGTGCAGGAAGGACTCAACTGAGGAAAGATGGCACCCCCACACTGGCTACACAGGAGGGTTCTCAACACAGGGATAATAGCAGCTGTCTCCCCAGACTTTGCCCTGAAGCCACTCAATTCACTCTCTCCTTATATGTCTCTGGCACCTCCCAAGCCACGGCTTCAATGCCAGAGCACAGGGTGAGTATCTGGGAGTCAGAGTGTGCACTGGCTTTTTAAGAAGAAACCTGAGAGATCAAAGATGGCAGCATGAGAGGAGAACGCCAATAACTGCCTGGGAAGGGCCTTGTGAACAGAGGGGAATCCACAGGAAAAACCCTGAGAAGAAACCTCAACTAAGAGAACCACACAACGCAGAACAACACCCAAAGGCTAGAGAAAAACAGGAAGAGGGGGAGAGGAAAAGGGAAGCAGTGGTTTGGGGACAGAGACTCAGAGCGTGGCCCGGGCTGGCAAAAACAAAGGGGGATTGGGGGACTACGGTCAAAGTGGAGCTGGATCGAGGGTGGGCTGGAAGCCGAGACCTAGGGAGCGTGGAAGCCCCACAAGACTGTGGACAATTTAACATCCAAACTCAAGGGACAGCACACAGTGCCCTAATCAGATCACAGAGCCTAAAGTGGAACAAGGACTGTGGAGCAGGGCGGCTGCACTTCCCGGCAGGCGGGGTGAGAGCAGGGCACCAGCCCACAACAGCTCAGCACCCCTGATTTACGGAGGAGATTGACTGTGAAGGAGCGCCTTCTGAGGACAGGGCTCTTGGAGTGAGGGCTGGGGCTTGAGGGGGCATAGCTGCATTGGACGTGCTTAGAGTGAATCTGGTGGTCTCAACAGAGCTGGGAGCGTAGAGCAGCTGCCGCCCGAGCTACTGCCTGTGCACGCAGGGCTTTCGGCGCCCCACCCACTGGGACGCTGCGGAGCGGCTGCATGCACGTGCCCGGGCTTTCAGCGCCCCGCCCAACGGGCACCCGCATCACAGCTGCCTGTGCGCAAGCCTGGCTTTCGGCGCCCTGCCCATCGGGCCGCTGCAGCACTGCAGCCTGCTCGCAAGTGTGCAACTGGGCTTTGGCGTCCTGCCCACCAGGCCTCTGGGGCGTTGCAGCCCGCGCACGCAACTGGGCTACCAACCGGGTCGCAGCGGTGTCATTCCCTGTGCCCAGGACTGCGTGGCAGACCGGGGCCTCTGCCAAGCCCCAGCCCACCCAAGTGCTGCCCTGCAGGTGTAGCTTACAGATACAATTGAAAGAGGGGCAGCCAGGAGGAGGAGAAAAAGACCAGAGCTCCTGCACCCCTCCCGCACTGAACCACCAGCCCCCCTGCTGAGAAAGGAATCTGCTATTGTGTCTCAGCCCCGCCCTAGCTCCTACTCACATGCCCCCACCCCTGGCCACACCTTTACTACCCTGCTATCTAACAGCTAAGACAGCAACCGGAAGTGCCCCAGGACACAGAAGCTGTCTGCTTCCCCCAACCCTCTCCCAAAATCTCCTTCTCCCACAACTGAGCCCAAAAGAAAAAATAAAGAGAAGCCCATCTGATAGGCAAAACCCCAGAGGGAAAACAGACTCATGCCTAAAGCAAAAAGAACCACATCAAACACAATGCACACCTCAGAATCCAAAGCCCCTCCAGAAGATCAGGGGCAGTCTTTAGTAAAGGACCTTCCACACTTGGAATCAAATCTAAGTGAAACAGAATTCAGGGCTGTATTAATCAAGACACTCAGAGAGCTCACTCAATGCTGGCAAAGTACCCAGACACAGTTAAATAACCTCAACAAGAAATTTTCTGAGCAAAATGAGTACTTTACCAACGAAATTGGGAAGCGAGAGCAGAACCAAAAGGAACTCCTTGAAATGAAAGGAATCATGGGAGAGATGAAAAAAGAACTGACCAGCATAGGAAACAAGGCTGACCAGACAGAGGAAAGGATGAGTGAAATTGAAGATACAAACATGGAAATGTCACAGAGGGAAAAAGAAAGGGAAAGGAGAATCAAGAGAAATGAAAGAGCCCTACAAGAACTTTCTGACTCCATCAGAAAGAACAACATTGGAATAATAGGGGTACCAGAAGGAAGCGAGATGAAATCTTCTCAGAGTCTACTAAAACAAATAGTGGATGAAAATTTCCCTAACCTGTGGAAAGAATTACAGCCCCAAATCCAAGAGGAAAGCAGAAGCCCTAGCTTCCTAGACCCTAGCAGATCTTCTCCAAGGCACATTGTTCTGAAGATGACAAAAACCAATAACAAAGAAAAAATCCTCAAGGCTGCCAGGGAAAAACAAAACATAACTTTCAAAGGAAAACCTATCAGGCTGTCACCAGACTTCTCAGCAGAAACTC
>PVKE010017782.1:0-30332 GCA_004027555.1 Craseonycteris thonglongyai
GGCCCAGGCAGGACCCACATGCTGAGCTGGGGAGTTCCCACAGTTCGGTTCTCTAGCTGTCTCTGTCTCTGTCTCTCTCTCTATCTGTCAAAAGTAAAATAGAAATAAATATGCACTGAAGATAAAAAACAATTACTCTCTATAAATATAAAAAGATATAAAAAAAAAAAAAATGCCTATAGCCAACATCATACATAAAGCTGAAAGGTTTCCCTCCCTGAAATTGCAAACAAGGCAATCACTTCTATTCAATGTTTGAGACTGCAATAAGGCAAGAAAAAGAAATAAAAGGCATAAAGATTAGAAAAGAAGAAATAAATCCATCCCTATTTGCAGATGATGATTGCTTAAATAGAAAACCTACTACTGGAACTAATAAACAAATTTAGCAAGATAACAAGATACAAGAGTAATACACAAAATCCATTTTATATGCATTTATAAGCAGCAAAGAGTTTGAAAATACAATTTCAAAAACCATTTCATTTACAGAAGTAGCAAAAAATATAAAATACCCAGGAATCAATCTCACAAAAGATGTTCAAGTACTCTATACTGAAAACCATAGAACAAGGTAGAGAAAAATTAAAGAAGACTTAACTAGATGGAAAGAGATACCAAATTTCTGGATTGGAAGACTCTATTCTGTTAAGACAGTAAATCTCACCAAATTAAGTGCAATCACTTAAGACGCAAAGTAAGTGCAATCAAATTCCAGTAAGCTCTTTTATAAATGTTGATAAACTGATTCTAAAATTTATATGGTCATTCAAAGGACCTAGAATAGCCAAAACAACTTCAAGAGAAAGGAACACAATTAGAGAACTAATAAGAACTAATATATAACTTTTAAAAATTTACTATAGAGTAATCAAAATAGTTTGTATAAAGGTAGACAAATAGATGAATAATACAGAATATAATCCAGAAGTAGACCCATACATACATGGTCAACTGATGATTTAACAAAGGTGCAAAAGCAATTCAATGGGGAAAGGAAGCTCTTTTCAATGAATGGTGCTTGACCAACTGGATAATAATATGGGAAAAAATGAACATCAACTCTTACTCTATATCATGCATAAAAGTTAGCCTAAAATGGATTATAAACCTAAATGTAAAACCTAAAAATATATGCATTTTAGGAGAAAACATACATGAAAATATTTGCAATTTTGGAATTCACAAAGTTTCTTAGAACACAAAAATATGAAAGAAAAATTGACAAATTGAGCTTCATCAACATTAAAAATTTTCATCTTTGAAAGATATAAATGGAAAAACAAAAAAAATCAAACAAAAAACTAAGATAAACTATATATCAAAGAACTTGTATCCAGAATAACAAACTTTTAGAAAACAAATGTTTTAAATGGGAAAATATGTGAACAGAATATTTTATACACAGTCAGGGTGACAGTCAAGTCCACTTAGTAGTTCTATTTCTCATTCTGAGTCAACAGATCAACATTTGATTAACAAAGCAGCTTCTTGTGAGCTTTGGTAGGAGGAATCAGTCATAGGAGGAGGAGGTTTGGTAGGATAGGAGGGGATGAGCAGTACAGTCATGGGTCCCTGAGGCTAGTCCTCGCTACAGTGCTAGTTCATAACAAATTAAAACGGACAGAAGAAACACTAGAGTAAAAATTTTTTTTTTTTTTTTTAAGATTTATTTATTGTTTTTGACAGAGAGAGCAAGCTACAAAGTCAGGGACAGAGAGAAGGGAGAGGGCCCAGAACAGTCTCCATAGTTGTACATCATTGGTTTTTCCAGATAGTTTCATTCTATAGGTCGGCGCGGGGCTGCACAGGGCAGGAACTGGGCCGGGGTCTCGTCCCGGTGAGAACTGAACTGGGGGTACCCCCCAGTTCAGCATATGGGTCCACA
Organism: Craseonycteris thonglongyai; assembly: GCA_004027555.1. Lineage (NCBI taxonomy): Eukaryota > Metazoa > Chordata > Mammalia > Chiroptera > Craseonycteridae > Craseonycteris > Craseonycteris thonglongyai. The sequence continues at coordinate 1,889 of PVKE010017782.1, forward strand.
CGGGCGGGGGCCAGGATTCAATCCTCCGTCCCCAGGGCTGCAAAGTGAAGGCCTAACCCACTGAGTCATCCCGGCTTCCCTAAAGTAAATTTTTTTATAAAGGTAATTTTATTCTATTCAAGATTATGCCTGTGCCAATGTTTTAATGCTAAAATAGCCTTCCTTGTATGAAATTATAGTAATTGAAGGTGACATTCCTTTTAAATGTCTTCATTCCTTTCCTTTTAAATTCATTCCTTTTAAATGTCTTCACCTAACAAAATATAAAGTTGGGCTCCCCATTGTTCTCAAGTCCCCAGGTCTTTTTCAAATGACACTAATTTGTGACTCACTAGGTTAATAGACAGATAATGGATAGTAAGTATTCCACAAAGTACGACTGAGTGACTCCCAGACAGAGGAATCGAGGGTACCATTCCCTTGAGAGATATACCAGAAACTGGGAATATTTTTCAAACCACATGTGACAAACTACAAAAGAGCATTTTACTGGTTCTGAGATAGCTTCCAAACCAACAGTTGAAACTGTTCTTGCTCTTTCCCCGAGACTGCAGAAGAGAAGATAGTAAGGCAGAAGTAGAAATATGAATGAATGAGAAGATCCTTTTCCTCCATGCTAATTGAGAAGAAATTGCTACCTTTTAAAAATAGGTCTTTGCTTACATGAAAACATCCAGAGGCTTTGTTAACTTTGGTAACAAAAGAACATTTTAAGGGAGCCATAAAAACTCAATTTGAACTAGAACACATTCAGAAATACACACACTCCTGACCCTATCAACTCCTCAACTGTTCCCCACCCCAGAATATATTTACATCATAGACACAAAGCAGGTATGTGTGGGCAAACACATGCACATATACAAACACAAAAAATATATAGCCACACAGATGTACATAATGATGGATAAATATATTAACCAAATAACAAGAAATAAAATCACTAAGAGACAGATGCCAACAGGTGTCCAAGAACACACAGACCCAGAAGGCTCCCGTTGCTCACCACACCTCCCTGCAGTGTGAGCCAGCTGGGTTCCACAGGAAATGTGTGTAACGCCCATGATACTGCAATCGTTTTAGTATATATACAGATACTCACAGAGCTCAAGGCCAATGTGCTTCAAAAGCAAGAGGGAAGAACAGGAAAATGAATAGAGTTCCATTCCGACAAACCAACTACTGTTTTACCTAATTCATTTACGTTGCTTAGAGTTCCTGAGTGGCCATTAATAAGTTGTAAACTTCACAGTTGGAAATCCTCTTTCTGCTCTCACAAATGGAAATAAGATAATCAAGAGAAAAGATTAAGAAAGACTGCACAAAGTTTATGAACACCTGTGTGCTCATCATGCTGGACACAAGAAAATCTCTAGAAACAAATAACTGATCATTTTGCCACTGTTTGAATTGCAGATACAACTAGTCCAAGAGATACACAGTGAAGAGGACAATTTTAGAGGCAAAGGAACATGCAAACTCTTATGATGTCAAGTTTAAGGAACAGTAAAAGAGCAAGGAAGGGGGAAAGGAGGAGTGGTTTTCACTACAGATCAAAATCAGAGCTTTCCAACCCTCTTGTGTGCTGTAGGGTTCCAGGCGCATGAGAATGATCCTCTCAGCCTATAAGGGCCTCCTGCCACACACAGCCTACTCTGTTATACTCCAGGATGCCTTAGACATGATCGTTTTCTCCATGTGCTATGATGTGAAATATTGGGAAGCAATGACCTAAACCAACAGTTCCCAAATATGTGGTAGGATGGATGCATAAGAGTAACTGGGGTGGTGTTAAAAATATAAATTCCTGAGCTCTACTTGAATAGATTCCAATTTAGAGGACCTGGGGAGAAGCCTAAGAATCTGTATTTTAACATGTACACTGATGATTCCAATGAGCAATAAAATGTGTACTGTAAACCAGAGACCTAAACTACCCAAAGGTTAAAACAGACATTAGTCAATAAATTTGACTATCGCATCAACTGGAATAATAGAAGAAAGAAATTGCTGTGCTCACAAGCAGATGAGTTCTTTAGGGCAGAGATGAGATCTGGCTGGGGGAGCCACAGATGGACACACCAGGAGGAGGACATTATGAGTAAGAGCATGTAGCTAACTGAATGGATGAACGAAAAGAGGGCTGGCCTAAAACTGGACCGAATAAAGGGAAAGCAAACACGAGAATGGTCAGCAAAGTAACAGGAGGTTAAATCAAATGCTTAAAAGTTTAGGTTTACCATATTCTGTGTTGAGGCCCCACAATTTCACTTTATTAGCTTCATACTGAGCTTTTTTCTTTAACCGACAAGCCCTGTGAAAGGAAGGAGCAATTACTTCACTTTTTTTAAGTGAACATTCAGAATACACTTCTCTTTTGCTGCTGTCAGACATTGTCTAGCTCTAGGAGCAACCAAAAACCATGGCCAATTGATGTTTATATTAAGTAACTCAGTTGGCAAAAAACATATAATATAATCATTTATCCATACTGATTTAAAAAAATTTTAAGCACATATTCAAAAATAAAGCTCTAACCAGTACACAGACATGAACAAACAAAACCTAACAATAACAAGTGTTGTAGAAGATGTAAAGTAAGTGGAACCCTCAGATGTTGCAGGTAGGGATATAATTAGTACATATGGCTACTTTGGAAAATAATAATTTTTTTAAATTTTACTTTATTCCTTTGGAAATGCCTATTTTGGCAGTTTCTTATAAAATTAAATATACATTCCTAAGTATTTACTGGAGAAACGGAAACTTATGTTCACATAAATACCTATAAGGGAATATTTCTGGTGGCTTTATTCATTATTTCCCCAAACTAGAAACAATCCAAATGTCTTTTAACTGGTGAATGGATAAACTATAGTATATCCCTACAGAGGAATACGATTCAGTAATAAAAAGAACAAACTATTACTCCTCACAATGACATGGATGAATCTCAAATGCATCATCTTAAAGAACTCGGACTCAAAAGGCTACGTATGATATGATTCCATCTACAGGACATTATAGAAAATGTAAAACTGTAGGAACAGAAAACAGATCAGTGCTTGTGAGGGGTTAGGGGAGGAAAAGGGATTTACTTTTACAAAGAGGCTTGAGGAAATTTTTTATGATGATGAAAATGTTCACTATCCTGAATGTGGCGGTGGTTATATGATTGAATATGTCTGTCAAAACTCATAGAAGTATACATTAAAAAGGATAAATTTTAATTACCACAAAACAAAACTAAAATGGTAACATTTTTCATTGTTATAATATAATGGACTAGAGTCCATTCACCGCTTCCCTTTAAAAACTTTTTCCATTCCTTTACTTTCAAAGAAAAAATGATAATACTCTAACTGTAGAATTTATAAAAGCACATGTCTAAATAAATGGTTGTGGGCCAGATGAGCTCCTATAAAAGCTCACTGAACATCTAACCTCACCTTCTAGATTTCATTCACAAGTGGACAGGACTAGCACTTACCTAGAAGCCAGCTTATTCTTTTCCTTCCTTGACCTTGGCCGGGCTGTTAAGGGAAGCTCACTGACTGGAGTCAGATCACTGATCACCTTATTCAGTTTCCGGAGTTCATTGCCTATCTGCAGTAGTTTTTTAGGATTTGGAGTCAGGTCTTCTACATCAGTTCTCCGTGACTTCTTTACTGCATATTTTCCTAGAGAGAGTTTAAAAGAAGTCAAATTAAGATAATTTTATTTAACAAGAGATGTGCATTCTATAGACATACCTTAAAACCCCATTTCTCTCACCCTTTTCCAGAAGTCTCAGAAAGTGAACAATCTATGCTGGAAGGGCTACCCGCCCCCCGCCCCCTCCTTCCTGCCTCATGACTGTAAGAATTGGGGATAAGAGAGCCCAGCTCCAGCCTTTTTGAGTCTCTCTCCACCTTTTGGTTTCTAGTCCTGGTATGACAGATTCCTAATTGTCTGCACAGCAGTACTAAACATCTCAAACTTTAAGGCTGGTATGTCAGTTCACCTGCACACAAAAATCAGGGCTAGGGTATAACAGTCAGAGAAGAGTTTAGAGACTTCACCCAAATCAAGATGTTTTGATGCTATGATATAAGAGGGCTGTCTGGAGAAAAGCCAGCCATTGGCAATATAATGAGAACGGTTACATGTCTGGATAGTTTCTGGACAGCTCTCATGTATATTCTTGTGTCAGACTCAAAAGGTTGAGTAAGGATTGCCTTTTTTGAAAGTTCTTCTTTGGTTAGTTTGACAAGTAACATTACAGAAGACTCCAGGGGTCTTGCCCTGTCACAGCAGGCAAGAGGACCGCCTCCATCCTCAGAACTACAATACCTACAACTCCACATGCTGTCTGGGCTTATTCATTGGACCTGTCTTTTCATTTTTGGTAGAAAATTGATCTGAAGACAAAAACTAGGTTTTTATTCACTAAGAGATACTGGAGTACAGACCTGGGTGTCAGTGGAAAGGGAAAATCAGGCACAAATATACTTTTGATATAATTCCAGTGTCAAAAATGCTTAACTCTGTAGGTATGAGTGATTATTACGCTGTATATTGAGCACCAAACTTACTAGTGCCCTCCCTTTTAGATTAATGTAAAAATATTTAAGACTTTGGATTATTGTACAAATAACATTTCCGTAGAAGAAACTCTGCTTAATTACATCTGCTTAGGTTCACATTTCAAATACTGACCTACCAAAGATTATATGGGCTTCTCCCAATTCCTATTTTCCCATTCCTTTTCTGACAACTATTCCTTTTTTCCTCCCCCTCCTCTTTTCTCCCCACCACTGTTTTGATCCCAACCTCCTCATTTACATATAGGCCAGGAAACTGGGTGAGAACCGAAGGGAATGAGGAGCACATTCTCTTTCTCCCCAACCCCTATGGTTTATAGCAAATGTGACCGGTTAGGATTCAGCACTGTCCTGACCATTTCCTGGGTGGGAGAAGTAGAATAAGAAGTGACTAGAAATGTAACTATTGCACAGGACTTGCTGTTTAGGTGATGGTTCTTTACACTACAGTGATCATAGCCTACACAACAGCTCTACTGCTCCCCTCTCCAGTTTGCTGGGAAGGGCTGACCACCTACATGCAATGACTAAGCATTATGGTTTGGTGTCTCTATTTAAGGTGACACAAAATATTTTACTGTAATCCCCTCTTACCATGATGTAAGCCATTTTTCTGATACATATTACTTGGCAAGGTGTCTCGGTTCCACTCAGATGGCCTCAGCATCCTCTCTTGCTGTGATGGTGTAAGCTGTTCACTATACTCCCAGAAGTACCGCCTTTTACCTCTCTTCCGAGACGATATTGATGTCATCTCCTTCAAGTCTTCTACGGAATCATTTTCATAGCCTTAAAAAGCAGAAAGCCCCCACCCCAGTTTTTTTAAGTTCCATAAATTCCAATAAACCAATCAGGACAAACACAAAGGTCCCTTCTCTTTGTCACTTGATACATTTCATTTGAAAACATCATTGTTTATCACTGACATGTCAAAGATAATAAACCAGGTCCATAATACAACTTTTAATACAGAAATTTCTAACTCATAAAATATTCAGAGATCCAAAAACACAGATGACTACACTGTTTATCCTCCTTGGGTTTCTCTTTCATTTCTGTAAGTTAATATACAGTATACTAGTTGTATCTTCACATAGGATTGAGAGAATAATGAAATACAGCTACAGAAATGTCAAAAGCACCATTAGGTAACAGTAGTTAGTCACTATACTATGATTGTAAATGCCTTCTAGTACTGATGCATCTGACATCCCCAGACAGGAAGCTGAGTGTACTTCTTCTAGTAGGAATGGTATCCGACTAGGCAGAATGTGTGAGGCAACAGCAGTTTTCTTCCTACCTCCCACCCTATCCTTTTTGTAAACATTTAAAAATGAGTTTTCACATAAGCCATCAAATTAAAAACTCATTTGCCTAGTCTAACTAATATTTTACTGAAAGGAATTTGCATTTACTTCATTTTTTAAGAAGTTATTTTCCTTACTAATGGGAAGGTTCAGACAATACTTAATTCTGAGCTGCTAGAACTATTGGTCAGATCCAGTACGGATGCCCTAGCAATCTCAAATACCTGGGGAGAATGCCTACAGTAGACATACTGTATGCGCTCAGTGCTGGGCACATGGGGGAGTGGGGATGGGTAGAGCACGGGATACACACAACCCTATGCCCAAGCTGGTCAGGAAAAATGGGAGGTGCTGGCCAAGCAAAAGGACCACTTTCCCTCCTCTAAACATGACTCCTCTGGAACTGACACTAAGGAAGTGATGACATCTGTGCATTTTGGGAAAAAGAATTTTACCAGGTTTTTTTCAAATTAAGAATTCCATTTATAAGATATTCTGGAAAAGGCAAAACTATAGGGACAAAGTGGTTGCCAGGAGTTGGGGCTGTAAGGGTGGGGGGCTGACTATAAAGGAACACAAGGGATATTTGGGAAGGTGATCAAATTCTTCCATATCTTGATTGTGGGGTATTGGTTACATGACGGCATACACTTGGCAAAACTCACAGAAGTATACACTTAAAAGGGGGTGAACCCATCCCCCACAATACTTTATTGATATGCTCCCTTAGCAAGTAACCTGTACATACATATTTCACTTATAGATATTTCATTTGAGACTTACAAAAACCTGGTAGGAAGAGATTATTAACCCCATTTACACAAACAAATATGCTCATGGAAGGTTTAAACGATTTGGCTGAGCCTGGGACTGCCTTAGGCCCCATGATTCAAGGAGTCTAGCTCCAAACGTGCTCTACTTTCCCCACGTCTATCCAGTTAAATGGTCTAAACGGAACTTTTTCATGTATATTCCACATTAAATACCAAGTCGTGAAGATTTCTATTTATTCTGTCCCACCCAAATCAGTTACCAGTTTTATTTACTTATATGTTTAGTCTTTTTCCAAAAAAGTATTTAAGGACCTTCTATTTTCTCTGACCTAATATTTTAATATCTTCTAATAGCATACACCATAAATTCACCATCACAAACACAGACACCACACACAATGGTTTTGTTAGTTAAGGCCATCCACCTCTCAACAAGGGACTACAATGATCCAGTAGCATAACAATTGCATTCCCAGATCACTGGTCTGACACTTAAGGTAATTAATATTTCTCAAAGTATATTCTGAGGAACACTATCCTACATGGTACGCCTTCATCCCCAAGTGAGTTCTATGGTCAAGTAAGTTTTACAAAACTCTTACCCGGCATCTCTCTCTTGCCAAGTCACAGTACACATGAGCTTATTAGAAGACAAAATTGCAACAGTAAATAAACCCACTCAAATCTAAGTTCCACGAAGACAAGGACCATGTCTGTTCTGCTCACCTCTGTACAGCCAATACCTAATGCACACTTGCCTGACACAAAAGGAGGCACTCAAAAGAAAAATATTTTTAACAAATCAATGATTTGTTTAAATACAACCGTTCCCATGGAACCTTTTCTATTTTTTTTTTTTTTTTTTCATTTTCTGGATCACCATACTGATATCTCATTCCTTCTTGACATGATTATCAAAAGAAGTCAAAAGGGCTTATTTATGGCCTATAATTCCCATCACACACCTCCGGTTAGTGAGGACTACTGCCATTAAGCTGGTAAAGTCAACTGTAGAAGTGTTTAGCAGGGATTACAAATAACCTCTCATTCTGTGGGCCCAATTCTTAGTCTTACAACCATGTAATTCCATGACTCCAAGCAGTTGTAGCCTGTCCACAGATTAGGCTCTATTAAAACGTGGGAGCCAGTCCAGAAGAGGAACTGAAACTCCATTTTACACCTTTCCTGGAGCTTTGTAGGCTTGGGCACTGTTTTAGTGAACTGCCAAGAACCAGCATCAAGGGAGCTAGTCATCACAAAAGGGCCTTTGTGAACCGTGGGCTGCAAATTAAACCAATCAACCCACTCTGAAACTAGCACTCTGAAGAAACTATAACTATCCCCACTTTCTGCTTCAAAGAATTCTTTCCTGCTTCTCAACCATAATTCACTTTTGCATTCCAAAAATCACTTGTTTAGCTCTTTGTTTCAAGAAAAATGGAAATTTTCATTAGCAAATGTGAATAGAACCTACATTACAACCACAAAATTGTGCTGGATTTTGTGCTTAAAGAATGTCATTCATTAACATCTGTGAGAATTGTTTGAGTAATACTAACTGAAGAGGTTTTTGCTTCATGTCAACTGGAAATTAGTAAATGAAATGCCATCCAAACAGTTAGCATTGTTAAACAATGCCAAGAGGAGAGTCTGCGGAATGCCAGCTAGTTCTTCTCTGTTTTAAAGCAGTGTTGGTTGCTTCACACCAGCAAGAGAATGCACTTCACATGAGCAAGAGAATGCAACGTGACAGGACACCAACAATAACACCTGTGCCCCCCAACCACCCCAATCAGAGTCAAAAGGCAGAGAAAATGGAAATGAAAGTCAACCTATCAAGCGGTCTCTCTTCCTGGACCTGTGCATCTCTCAACACAATTATCCAGGTGAAACCAAGTCAAAAGATCAAGAATGAATTTAAAGAGGAGGGTAAAACCAAAGAAAAGCAAAACTAAGACCAGAAATGAGGTTGGCAGTATAGTCCTTGCCTGGTTGGTGAGGGTGGGATGTACTCGCATATATCTATTATCCCCATGTCCTCTTTGTCTCACTCTTCCCCTACACTCCTATCCTAACCCTCAAGCAATAGGGCTGATCACTGACAGCACTCTGATCTTCCTCAGGGAAGGAACTAAACAACTTGCCACCGGGGTTACAAAGACAAGGTTCTGTGAAACATCTCAGAGCAGATTTTATTAAGGGACCTGCTCTACCAGTTAAAAGGTCACTTATTTGCTGAGAGAAAATTTTTCCCAATAAATAGAAAAGACAATGGTTCTATCTAGACTACAAAGTTCTAAAGCAAACCACAGAAAAGGCTAAACCCCCTTTCCTCCTCATTAAACTTAAAGTACCTTTTCCTTACTTGGAACTCCACCCAAGTCAAACAGCTTGGTTCTATCAAACACATAAATCTAAGCATTTTTAATAGGAAGACTGCAGGAAAAGGAGTCTTTCAGCAATAATAGTGCGCCTGTGCCTACAACACAGCTACTATGCCTTAAAGAACTTTCCAAAAGTGAAGTACCAATAGCAGTCATCACAACAAAAGGGAGGGTTCGCTTTGACTACTTATAAAATATTTTTTACAACTTACTTCTACATGTACATACTCAAGTATCAACATTTCTGAAGAAAATAATTTTTGCTTAAACCTGAAGATCTCCAGTTCTTTGTACATTTTAAACTGTGTGCCACTTGGCAATACCATTTTCATAAATAAACTGCACAAGCCAACAGTGGCAACAGCCCAAGCATGTGAATGCTGAAGTGAACCAGCTCCCCACAGATTTTGTTTTCTTTCTCCCTTTTATTTGTAAGCACGGTATATAAATAAAGCAGAGCCTCCTTCATGTTCATGAAATTATAGCACTTATTTTTCTTAAATGGAAAAACACTGTGCACATGAAAGATGCAGCTGACACAAAGAAAAGGCTCTCTTTTACATTATTCATTCAGCAGGCTTTGTTGGTTATAGGCATGAGTAATATAAGCCATCATCACTCGGCTCACCCTGCTTGGGGCTCCTCACCTACCTCAACTGTAACAGAGGAACATGTGCATAAATAGGAATATTCTGTAAGCCAATCAATTCTTGGCATCTTTGCACAGCTGCTCAAAAGAGGGACAAATCAGGTCACTTAACATAAAATAAATTGAAGCAGCTCTCGAGGAATCAGCATATGAACCACTGTCCGGGCAAGAGTGATTGTTTTAGAGCTGTGGGAACAGGAAAAAGCAATTGCATCTCCAAGCCAAGATAGTAAGTCATGCAGTCCCCAAACTAAGACAAGGAAAGCACCCACCGCACAACCTCCTACTTCCAGAGAGTGGGAGAAAGGGCAGTCTGGTAAGCCTCCAAGCACTACAAACAAACCTGGTTCAGAGAAGGTGTCACTAATGTCATCATCCTTGTCATCTTCATAATCCTCTTCCTCTTCTTCCTCCTCCTCGTTTTCAGAAAGTTCGTGCTCGCTGCCAAAGCCTTCATCGTGGTCCTCGTCGTCAAGGTCGTCGTCATCCTCATCCTCGTCTTCAGGACTGCATTTGCTTGGCTGGTCACCCACGTTGTCAGAGACAAACAGGGAATAATTGTGCTCTTCTTTTTTCTGGGATGAATCTGAAACCGATGTGCTGGCAGAAAGGCTGCTGCTCTCTCCTACTGCTATTGGCCCAGGACCCTCCTGGGGCAGGGGACTGAGTAACAGTTCCTGGGTTTCTTTAAAAGGCAAAGCTGGAGTGGCATGACCCTGCAGAGGCTCCGTCCCTTTCTTCTCTGGCTTCCTGGCGACTGCCCCGCAGTAGCAGGTGTTCTCCTTGGCGGCATCTGCGTGGACCTGGCTCAGCGTGGGTCGGCTCTGCTGCTGCACCGGGCTGATTTTTACTTTCGCCTTTTTTACATAGTCCTTACATTCATTGTGGAAGTTCACCTTCTCAGGGTGATACATGTTGGTCTTCACCATGATTTGTGTGCTTGAAGTAGGTTTACTTGCTTTCTGGACACAGTCTGACAGAGGGACCTCAGCCTGAAGAGTCTTAGAAGAACACACGGGGGCAGCTGCTCTGCTTGTGATCTTTTTACCAGGGAAGGAAGAGGGCAAGGGATTTTGTTTGACACTGAAAAGTGAATCCGGGTAGTAAAGGGAATCAGACACAGACTGAGAGTCCTCACTATTAAGCTGGGCCAAAGTTGGAGTTTTACTTATGACCTCCTCATCTTGGTAAGGGCTAGAAAAATCATCAAGACCCAAGTAATCCACTTCTTTTGTTCCCCAGATGTCACAGCTGGTTAGTTTGGTGTACTTTGTCAAGTCTTCACAGTACGTATCCCATTGTTCCCAGTTTGAGGTCAAAGTTCCCTCATTGTCCAGGACATCTGTGAAAGACTCCAGATTGTCAATGTCTTTGCAGTCCTCCAAGGAAAGGAAGTTGTCTCTAGGATTCTGTTGGTAGTTCATTTCTCTGTCCTGGAAAAGTTTTTTTTAAAAAATTACACATTATATTTTAGGAAAGCAATATTCACCTCCATCCACTTCCACATATCAAATTGATAAATCAGCACTTGACCTGTGGTCTGTTTTATTTTAAGATAAAGACTACTTACATGACACTTTACCATTCCATATCACATCACTTCCTGGGAAAGAAAAAAAAAGGTGGTGGGGGGGGAGGATATGTCCCCCAAGAGGCTTAGTATGGATGGTCCAAATATCAAGGGCTCTTAACTTTACTATAAACACTCTTCCTAAATAAAAGTTTACATTTCCTGATTTTTTACTTAGAAGGATCTGGGGATCTCCTTAGCAACAAGCTTCAGTTACAAAGCAAATAATGAAGTCCTCACCTTCATCACAGAAGAATCTGTCTTCTTGAGTGAGAAACTAAACATAGAGGCAAAGAGAGTTGGAACTGAGCCACAGCAGGGTAAGATTCTTTGGTAACACCTTGTAACAACTCGAGTATAGGAAATAAAATATTCCTCATGAGTATGATCTTTCTCTTGAATAAAGTTATAATTTTTTAAATGTGAGTAAGCCATTAAAAGAATGCAGTTAAGCTCTAATGTACTAACATGAAAGGCTGCTCACCATGTATTTTTACATTAAAAAGGTTACAGAATACTAATATGCCATCCAATTCAAAATATTCATTAAATTATATATGCATAGAAAAACTGTCAGTACTAATACCCTTGGGGAGAAGGTTTTGGAGAGTAGAAGTATAGGAAGAAAATGAGGAAGTTTTCAGTTTCCCAGTTTATTTCTTTTTTTTTTTATTTTATTTTATTTGGTGTATCTTATTTATTTATTTATTTATTTATTTGATGGAGAGAGAGAGAGAACTGAACTGGTGGCACTCCCCAGTTCAGCATATGGGTCCGCACGGGCCGGGACGGGTATTCGATCCTCGGTCCCCGGCGCTGCAAAGTGAGTGCTTAACCCACTGAGCAATCCCGGCTTCCCCTCCCAGTTTATTTCTGTTCTGTTTCATTTTAGCATTAGTTTGGGGTTTTCTGTTTTGTTTTTGCTTTTGTGTGTATGTGTATCTCTGAATTTTAACAGCTTTACTGAAATATCATTTACATAGCATAAAATTCACCTGTAGGTTTACAATTCAATGATAGTAAATTCACCAATCTGTAGTGTTCTTAGTTTTCCAGTTTTCATATTCTTCTGGGTTACTTAAGTTGCATGTAATTAAATTCTTTTTTAAATATTTCTCGTAGAAATCTTAAGTGTCTATTTACCTCAAAAACAAATAAGTATATTCAGATATTGCTTGGAATTGCTACATTTGTCTCACATTCTCTGTGTCATATGCCTTCCCAATATTATAGTCCTAAATCTTCCAGTTGAAAAGTCCTTTAGCATTCAGGTGTATTTGAAAAAACAGCTTCCCATCCTCATCATCAAAAACCAGACTTAATAACTTTCCTTTTCCTGTTTTCAATGGGTCCATTCATCCTTCTAAAATTACAAGACTGACATTCACAAGAATCAAATCTGTCTTAATCACATCCTTTTTTCTTTCAGGCATTTATAAATAAAAAACACACCACAACATTTTCACCCCAAATCAAAGCAGAATCCAAGAAAATATTACTTACCAGTTCATACATGAAATCTGGATCTGAACTGTTTGCTAAGAGGTCTGTGCTCATCAGAGTCTGTTCTGAAAAGGTGTGGCTTCGAAAGGCATCCCCAAAAGGCGGATCCATTCCGCTCACACTGGGCTATAACAGAGGAATTTTACTTTTAGAATGTTAAAGAGGACTTCAAGACCAATTTACTACTATACATTAAGTCCCAGCCCCATGCCTACTAGGAAAACAACTCTGTTTTTCCACTGTTTAGTACATTTATGAGATTTAACTAGCATTAAAGTGTGGATTTACCTTAGGAAAATAACTAAGATGCATAAACACAGAAAAAGAAATAGAGTGCCGACTCCTAACACCTAACCTCTAAAACCTAAAGCTTACTTAGCCACCAGATTCTTTTTTAGCCAGCACAATACCTAATGAGCACTTTTTTTTTTTTTTTTTAAAGATTTATTTTATTGATTTTTGACAGAGAGAAACAGAGGCAGAGAGAGACAGAGAGAGAAGTGGGAGGGCCCAGAGCAGTCTCCATAGTTGACATTGGTTTTCCATATAGTTTCACTCCACAGGCGGGCACAGGACTGCACAGGGCAGGAACTGGGCCGGGAGCCTCCAGCATAGGTCCCGGCAAGAACTGAACTGGGGGCACACCCCAGTTCAGCATGTGGGTCCGCATGGGCCGGGGCCAGGATTCGATCCTCGGTCCTCAGGGCTTCAAAGCGAGCGCTTTACCCGCTGAGCCATCCCAGCTTTCCCCTAATGAGCACTTTTATCTGGCCATATATATTCTTCAAATCCATCTCTAACTACACCATCTTTTCTAATTCTCTGAAGTGGAGAATTCCCTGCCATTTCCTGGGGTTCATGAAGGTAGCAGGTCAGTCTAACTGTATTCCTAAGTGAGTCCATTGTCTTATTTCCCAAAAATCTCCAGGGTGAGACCAGTAACTTAGATGTAAGCTCAGCAGTCAGAATCCTGACCCCGGAAAAGGGGACAACTCATCCTTCAATGAGAAAGAAAGGGAGAAAGACTCACACCCAGAGCTAACTCATCCCTTTTCCATTTCAACACCTCCACAAGTATCATTCCAGATGAAGGCAGGGTTCACACTCCAAAAGTGGACTGAATAAGTGAAAGGCCTCCCTTTGAAATCAAACTTGCACAAAGAAAGAAGATGGAAAAGAATAAAAATTCCTTCCTTGCCTTTTTGTTCTCCTTCTGCAAGCTTCTGCCAAAAAACTTTTTAAAAATTACATTAGTCTATTTGCTTGTATTTTTCTATTCATATACCTTCTACCTACCACAAACTATTACACACATTCTCTCATCATATTTATTTTTCTATTGGTACATTCCATTTCAGTCTATTCTTTTCTTTTCTGATTTTCCCCAACCCTACCAGGCTGCAAGCTCAAAATAAGGTGTCTTATAACCCTAAAGTCAAGTACCAATAAATAACAAATTATAAATGTCTAATCATTATGCTGTACACCTGAAACTAATATAATATTGCATGTCAACTGTAACTAAAAAAATTTTTTCAATTTTTTACAATATCAAATTAAACGATGGATGGCAATGAACTCTAAATGGGCATGTGTAATCCACTGGCAGAGAGGTTGGGTAGAGGCAGGCCACCTGTTGTTTTAATATCAGCTAGCAAATCCCCCTTCTTTGACTCAGCTCCTGCCTCCGAGTCACCAGACAGTTCTACCAAGTTGCTGATTTCCTGTGCTCAAAGCATAGTTCTGCCAGCCGAACACAAAGTCACCTAGGAGTCCCTGTTCTCTCATTATTTCTAGACTTCTCCCCAGCACAGAACACAAAGAGGGGAGGGGTAAGAGCTAACCACCGGAGTGGGGAGGGAAGAAGTTTGGATATGCAGAGTGGAGACTAGAGGGCTTCACTTAAAGTATCAGTCATTGTCTCAAACCAGAACTGATCAATTCAAAGCAGTAATATAAACAGATAGAACCATTCTTAGACATGTTTGTGGGAGGTACATATATGTGTGCATGGGTGTGCCTGTGTGTGTGTATATGAAAGAGGCTGAAGTCCCTTATCATTTCCTCTTAATTACCTTTAAATTCAACAGGCATGAACAAAAAAGGAACAACTGAAAAGGAAGAAAACGAGAAGATGAAAATAGACTTTCTGTGGCAGATTATTTTTCAGGAGAGTTAGTGTAGCCCCCAGAAAACCAGCAGATCTGTCCACATTCTAATAAACTGTTAATTCGCCATGTTCCCTGTGTCAAGCTCCAGATGCAGTGGAAGGAAGGATATGTATTCAAAATTAGCTGAGATCAGAAAATGTCTTAAAAAGGTAAGTACGTCAAGCTGTGTTAAGAATCACAGAACTTACAGAACCATTCTCTGCGGTGGGACAATATAAAACCTTGCACCTCCTCTTTATGATTTACCTGAGGCATTTCCAAGCCCAGATCCTGTGAGTCCGATCCCAAACTTTTTTTTCTTGTTTGTAAATTCCTTTCCAGCTTAACTTTTAATTTCAAGATCAAAGATGGTTTTCACAATAAGCGGCAGGTTCCCCGGATTGCCTTCAATTCAACTGCTTGGATCACTGCTTTTTTTTTTTTTAATAATTCTGTGGGAATCTGTCAAATAAAAACATAAAACTTCACTGAAAACCATTAAAAACAAAATGACCTTCCAAAAAACAGCATTAACAAATAATACCTTAAAGGAGGAAGTCACATGGTTGCAATATCAAAAATTTGGTCCTTTCTCAGAACCAACTATTCTGAAATTCATCATACCTCCCTTTAATTGTTTTTAAAATAGAATTGCTCGATAAGCAATTGGCCACATTAAAAAAAAAGAAAACCTGAAAAGTTAACACACATAAGTCCACTTTTTCCTGTGATCTGAAAGATGCATTATACTTAATGTTAAATTCATTTTATGCTGTGTTCAAGAAAATGTCTCACTCAAGACTTAATTCCATCTATTGTATAATCATTACTGCTAAACGAATCAATATCTTACATCACTAATAAAGCTGTAAGAAGAGAAATAAATGCACAGTAGTAAACCATGAAATTTAACACATCCTCTACATATATAAAATATATTTTTACATATAATAAAATCACATTCATAATGGTATATGCAACATTATTCTTTGAATTATAAGTGAAAGCTTATATGTCACTGATGTAAGAGTAATTCCAGTAACTTTTCCAACATGCGTATGGTAAGGGGGAAAACAGGGGTAAGGACTCTTTTGTGTAATGGTTTTAAGGGTTAAATTAAACGATTGCAAGTCACTTGGCATAGGATCTTAATTGTGAGAGAGTCTTAACTGTTAGTTTTCTTTCCCTTCTCTGTGAAGGCCTTAATCAATAAGACCTAATAGCTATATGCATTTCATCATCTTTTCACAGATCAGTGGTCCTCCAAGTGTGATCCAGGACCAGCAGCGTCAGGATAAACCTGGGTATCTGTTAGAAGTACAAAAGCTTGAGCCCCAGCCCAGACCTACTAAAGCAGAAACTCTGGGAGTGGGGCCTAGTTATGTGTTTTAAAAAGCCCTCTGTGATCCTCCCGAAAAGCTGAGAATTAACCACTGCCTATACTGCACTCCTTGCTCTCATTCAGTCTAGATGCACTATTATTTCTTTCCTTGACTGATGTAGAGTCAAGTTAAGCTGAGTTGCCTTCTTTAGTTAACACATTCTCTGAACTAGAAAGTTAGAGTGGCACATTATTTCAGTTTCAAAGATCTCTTGCTGAACAAATGAGAGATCAGCAACAAGGGAAGCAATCACTGCTCTATTAATTAGATTAATAAATTGACTGCCATTTCTATTTCCTTGGATCTTCTCTGGGCTTTCCCCTCTGGTGGACTGTCATTCCCAACTCTATATTCTAGCCTAGGAAACAACATCAAGGGCCAGCACAGGCCTAGAAATAGATTTAACTGTGCATCTCAATCCAGTGCTGTAGTCTAAGTTGACTGACTCCAGCTCTAGCCGAGCTTCTCCTTGTGGACTCATGCCTTGGTCCTGCTGCTGATATGTAGTCTCAGTCCTAACTTTTCCTCTTATTTAAGGTGACCAGATTTTAACATTGGTAAAGCAGGACACCATTGACTGGGGGGGAGGGGGTTCTTGATTAAAAATTTGGTCTATCTCCCGCCGTTCCCTAGCTTGTCGTGCATTCTTTCCAAAAATCGGGACTTTTTAAAAACGCCACGGGACGCAGAACAAATTGTTAAAAATCGGGACTGTCCCGCCAAAAGCGGGACGTCTGGTCACCTTACTCTTATTCCTGTGAAAAACAAGGTTAGTTGCCTTTTCTAGACCTAGTAATTAGACCTCAAAAAGGCTTATGATTCAAGTGACGCATTCAAACAAAATGTCCCAGTGTAATTCTAGTCTATAACCTGGATCTGGGAGAAAAGTCTGATACTCTGTAAAACCAGAAACTGACCCTTACTAGTAACAGGGTTGAAGACTCAAAAAGGCTGAGTTCTAATCAACATATATCCACTGGCAACCACTAAAGACAGACACCATCTCCCAACTGCTCAGTTAATCAGGGAAACACTGGACCAAATAAAGACTAAATGCTAGTTGTAGCTCTCACATGAAAACTGTACAATGGGTAAGTCAATCTTTCTAAGCCTCATTTTTCTCATCTCTCTGACTACCAAATTTTCTATTCCATTACACTTCCATACAAACACAAGTATTTATTTAAAACTGCATTAGACACTTGGCCTCAAAGCAAACTTCAGTCAAGCAGTTAACAAAGAAAGCACTCGTTTGAGAGACAGGCAATCTGAATTCCAGTTTTGATCCCGTAATGAAAACTAAACAGACTTATGAACTAGACACGTTACTTAAATTTTTGTCTTAGCTCCAAGACTGAGGAATTACAATTATTCTCCCTTAACTCGTAATAGAAATGTAGTGAGAATTAAATGAGATATTAAATTAGGAAATAGTAATAAATCAGAAAGGTGATTATCATCAATAGATATGTTTTACTGTATTCTTTCATCCCACAGCTAGTCTAGATCAGAAACTCTACATCTGTGATAGCTATTGGCAGCAAGGCTGAATGTTTCAAGGACACTCATTCCCAAGAGAGAGCAGCCACCACATAAAGGGTTGAGCTCATTCACCTGGGATAGTTAAAGGTCCTTAGTTGCTTCTCCTAGTCTCTCAGGTAGCAGTGAACAGAAGTGGGGATGGGGGTCAGGAGGGTCAACTCTACCCCAAGCAGTAGGACCTCTTTTCATTGATAAATTCTTCTGGTCTCTAAAACCAGTGACGCAACTTCACAACAAACTAGCCTTATCCCCAACTTTCTGTACCCATTTCCCAGAAATACTTGGTACCCTTCCAAACATATATTTAGAAAAACATGAAAAACAAAATCCCCCACCCAAAAGTGAAAGAATGAATGGAGGAAGAAAGGCTTCTACAGCAATTATTGTTACACAGAATCTTCCATAACTCCACAACTGCTCCACAACTATCTCCCATCCAGGCTGCCATATACAAAGATATGTTAGTGCTTAGATGGGCAAGTAACCCTGAGGAGGAAGGTGGAACAACTTGCTTTTCAAGATGCCTTCATACTTCTTTGGGCTCAAGAACATTCCTATTTTACTCAAAGCTTTGATACTAAAGTACACAAAAAGCAACAGGTTAATAACCTAGTGTGGGACCTGAGTAATATTTGTTCCAAGGGATGTTAGATGGTTATTCAAAAAAAGAGTTGTGAGGTTTACAAAACACCATTTTAAACAAAACCGTTAAACTGCCTTTGTGCAGGACTTGTCAGAAACTTGAAGGTGTTAAGAGCTAATGCCCATTATAAATCACCGATAGATGACTAGAACGGATGTCATTTCTCAAACTTATTTGATCATAAAATCCTCCACTCTGCCCTCAAGCTGACCTCAAGACTAGTGTTTCTTTAAAAAAAAAAAAAAAAAATCTAGGGGAAAGGCTAAATTATTTCCCCTTACTTCACAGTTCTGACTCACCAGTTCCCACCAGTTTTGTTTCTCAAGGGAGTGTAGACTGTGGTCCATCAGCAATCATATTTACCAATAAGTTTACTGTACCAGGGCTCATTCAAAACCTACTCAACAACAGCTCCTAGGCACAGATACTCTGGTAACAGAAGCAACGGGGTGGGGCAAATGACTGATGAATCACATGAAGACACCAGAGCTTCAAACTCTCACAGACCTTTCCACCAGGTCCTCCCCTAGGTTTTTGGTCTCTGCTTGAAAATATACTGAGGCTTACTACGTATATATCAGGGCAAGGTCAAAGGACTTCTTAGAAAAGCTCCTCCCTGGGGCTGCTCAAATTATTAATCCAAATGCTAACAGCCAAGCCCAAGGGCGGACCGCTGTGCCCTACAGCTCACATATAGCCAAGGGCTCTGAAACTGTGCCCCTTTTGGATCTGAGAGTTTTAGCTGATCCCTGAGAGTCCACACATAGAAAAAAGGGTGACAAAGAAAAATACAAACCTTTTTATAAATGAAAATGTCTTACAAATAAGCGGGCACTGTGTCTGATGGCCAGAAGCCCTGCAGCTCCCCTTTGACAGGGCACTGTTTTAGGCCACTGCTCCCATTCATTACATGACGGACCTGGGTCCTCACAGTGGTAAGCAGCACTCTGAGTCATCCAACATTCATCAGGGCAGATGCTCAAAAACTTTAACACACCCACTAGGACGGTTATTATCCCCCCCAAACGGAAAATAACAAGTGCTGGCCACGATATGGAAAAATCAGAACCCTTGTGCATTGCTGGTTGGAATGTAAAATGGTGCAGCTGGGTAAATTCAGCAGTTCTTCAAAAAGTTAAACACAGAATTACCATATGGTCCAACAATTTCACATCTGGGTATGTACCCAAAAGAACTGAAAGCAGGGATTCAAACAGATACATGCACACCCACGTCCATAGCAACACAATTCACAATAGCCAAAAGGTGGAAAAACCCTAGCAGCCATCAACAGATGAATGGACAAAAATGTGGTACATACATACAACAAAATATTATTCAGCCATAAAAAGGAATAAAATTCTGATACATGCTATATATATCATAGATGACCCTTGAAAACATGCTAAGTGAAATAAACCAGACACGAAAGGACAAATATTATATGATTCCACTTGTCTGAAGTACCAGAATAGGCAAATTCAGAGAGACAGAAAGTAGAATAGAGGTTACCAGAGACTGGGAGAGTTAGTCTTTAATGGATATAGAGTTTCTATTTGGGATGACAGGAATATCCTAGAAGTAAGTAATGGTAAGAGTTACACAATATTGTCAATGTAATTAATGCCACTGTATTGTATACTTAAAAATGGTTTAAGTGGTAAATTTTATGTTTATTTAACTAAAATTAAAAATATTAAAAAAAAATTTGTGATAAATGTATACTGTTATATAGTTAATGTATCATGATTTATTTTTATCTTTCCTAATCTTTGCTAGTTCATGCTCATCATTTCTTTCATGTTGTCTTTAAATTGTACCAGATCCACAATTCCAAGAGGTAGTAACTGCCCTGACCCTTAATTTAATGTATGCAAATCATTTCTTTTGAGGCTTAATCCCTGAGTACAGTCGAAAGAAAGGGACAAAAGGGAGAGAGGGAAGGTGGTGGGGAGAGGAAGGGAAGATGGAGGCAGAAAGGAAGGTCCACTGACTTGGTAATTTAAAAGTATATACAGGGGAAGCCGGGATGGCTCAGTGGGTGAGGCGCTCACTTTGCAGCGCAGGGGACCGAGGATCAAGTCCTGGCCCCGGCCCGTGCGGAACCATATGCTGAATTGGGAGCTCCCCTAGTTCGGTTCTCTCTCTGTCTGTGCGTGTGTGTGTCTCTCTCTCCTCTGTCAAAATAAATAAATTAATTAAAAAAATAATAAATAATAATAATAAAAGTATATACAATGTGTATACCCCATGAGATGCCCCTGTATGGCAAGAAAGACAAGTTTGTTTGCCCAAGCTCCTTAGCAGACCAGAGCCTCTCCAACACACATTCCTCCCACGCTGCTTCACTTCATGTCCCACTCAGTAACTCCTTTCCTTTTGAAAACTGGTCAGCACAGGTTGAACGAAACAGTCCTTCCAATGCTTACTAAATCAAGCCACTGCCTGTTTTATGGTGCAGCACAAACCAACGATCCCCAAATCTCCACCTCACTGAGGAAGCAGAGGCTGCCTATGCGTAAGACTTAACAGTTATATGCATTTCATCATCTTTTCACAGATCAGTGGTCCTCAAAGTGTGCATGGAACACACTGGGGGAAAGGTGGGGCCACGTTGTCCCTTTATTATGTAATATAAACCCCATGAATACAGCTGTGGGTAAATAGCTATTCCCCACCCTTCAACAGTTTTATGAACTCCTAAATTTAGAAAACAGGCAAGTAAATTTTAAACTAGAGGGTAATATTTTACTTACATCAGGAATTATTAGCACAAGACCTCCATTATTTATTTTCAAAATCCTGCTGCTGGTGGTCTTTAAGGAGCAAAGATAGGGAAGAGAGGAGAGTAAGGAGGAAGAAAACGTATCTTTTCCCTCAGACTGGGTGAGGAAAGGGTATTGTTTTCCTGACCAAGCACTACTTATCATGACTTTATAAGCAGATGTGATCCTTTGTCCCTGGGTCAACTCAATAGTCTTCTTTTATCCTCACACTCTGAGAGTTTAAAAAATATGAAGGTTGAATTAGGTTTGCCACAAAAATTAAACTAAGTAAAACCACATTGTACTGAAAACCCAGAGGAGCTAAGAAAAGATAGTAAATATCAAAAGTGATCGCTCCTTGGAATGCTGGTCTTGGAGGACGACTTTAAGATCTCTCAAAATATTCAATTTATTTCTAAAGGCTTTCCCCAACACTTTAATCTTTGGGCTATAGAAACAATATATGAAAGCTTAGTTAAAATACTTTGGGAACTGATCTTGAAGGAAGACTTTAAGATCTGTGAAAATTTTATTCAATTTATTTCTAAAGGCTTTCCCCAACTTTAATCTTTGGGCTACAGAAACAATATATGAAAACTTAGTTAAAATACTTTGGGAATCAATCAGAAAGACCATTAAAGTAG
Source organism: Craseonycteris thonglongyai (assembly GCA_004027555.1). Lineage (NCBI taxonomy): Eukaryota > Metazoa > Chordata > Mammalia > Chiroptera > Craseonycteridae > Craseonycteris > Craseonycteris thonglongyai. Next base: position 23,784 of record PVKE010017782.1, read on the forward strand.
GTTGCTGAATCAATGTGAGCTGAATGGGAAGAGCTACATTTTATTTCTGAAAACTATCAACTACAAGGTACTAGGGGCTTTCTGCAGCCTTGACACCTGTCAATTAAGTTGCTCAGAGCACAAGAATAAGCATAGGACAGTTTTAGACAGAAGTAAAGAGTACATATCTAACCTCAGCCACATTTGGTTACCACTGGCAACAAGATATTCACAGTTTATACTTGTGTAGCTGTTTACAGATTACAAAGCACATTGCTATACCCTGTCATTTCATAAATCAACTTGGTGAAATAGTTAGGGTAAGTATTAGTAGCATTATCATCCCCAATCCTTTGTCCAACCATCTTTTTTTTACATTAGTAAAAAAAAGTTCAACAAGGATAAGAGATTTGTCCAAGATCATCAATAAAAGGACCCCTCTGTTCAAATCTATCATCAGAGACCATCTCTACTCTCAATGCCTCAAAGAGCACCTCTAGAGGATGCCCAAATCTGTATATTCATCCTAAATTCACAAGTACACAGACCCTACCATCTGAGTTCCAGATATTTCCATGTTCACTCACATCCCGTGACCTCCTACATAACATGCCACCTCCCCATCTAAGCGTTTACTATTGTCAGTAGTACCGTCACTCTCAGACATCCAAGCATAGAACACCCGTCTCAGCCTTGCCTCTTTTTCCTTATTCTCCCCACTTGCTTTGTTAAATCATGCCTGTTCTCTTTAACAAAGATATACTGACAATTTCCCTTGTAGTGAGTACACATGCATGTTTGACTTGGCGCTTCCCACTTTCTCAGCCCTAACTTGGACCTCATCATTTTATATTTACCATTCTAATATTTGCCCTACAGATCTTCCTGCCTCCCAACCTCTCCCTCTCTCCAGTTCTTGTGCCCCATTATAAATTAGTCTCCCTAAACCACCACATCATATTAGCACTGTGTTCATACGTTTCCAGCAACTACCAATCATCTTGGATAATGTTTAAGATACTCAGACACATGAAACTATCTTTCCAACTGCATCTTTTACTACTCTTCTTAAATATAACACTAATATTTGCTTGATTTTACAATTTCCCCCAAATCCTTGAGGTACTTACAATCCCACTTCATTTCACTATGGATTTCCAACAGTGAGACTCTGGCCTTTCATGCCTTTGCTCACAAAATTTTTCCTCTTCCTCCTTCCCCAACCCCTTGCCTCCACTACGAGATTGTAAAATCTTTGATAATGACCTCATACCTATTTCACTTCAGTGCCAAAAGCAATGCCTTTCCCAGCACAGGCATACAGATAAAACTGAGTGACAATGAATGGGAAGGTCCCAAGGCCACAGATCCTTCTGGATAAGGAGTCAGGGAGGGCAGTGATGTTCTTCATATATAAAGAGGTCATTGCGAAGAAGTCAGTCATTTAGTATATATTTATTGAGCATCTTTTATGTGCTCTGAAGTATCTTGTAGTAGCCTATTAAATTTGTCTTGAACCACTATAGTATTATATAGCAAAAATATTTAAAACTGTACTCCTAAATTTTCTTTTAAATTTCCAGGAAGAGTGCTGTTTGAATTTCAGTCAATTTTAAAGACGTGAGATAATTCTTGTCTACAGGAGAGAGGGCAGAGAAAGAATAGGATTAAGATTTATTGAAACAAACTGAATCCAGGCACTGGACTGATACATGTTAGTCTGTCTGTCTGTCTGTCTCCACACACACACAAACACACTTTTAATTAAAACAAAATATGTAATGCAGGTCGAGATCGAAGTGTTAAAGAATCATTTTGTTTTCTGAGTGGTTCTGCAAAAATCTACAAAATGTAAAAAGGCAGCACAAGTAAAGGTAGCAGCATAAACGCAGACAGTGGTGAAGGCAAGAATACACCTGAGCCATATAGCAAGATTCCAAGGAAAAATACCCATCACAGGACACTAGGGACAAACCCTAACAACTTTGTACTCCTGTTCTCAAGGATCTGGGCTCTTTCTTCATCAAGATGTATTGTTTCCTCCTTCCTTTCTCAGATTTGACATTTTTCAAAAGCAGCAGGAATCTAGACTAGAGACAATTTTGAAATTCCCTTCAAATTCCTTCCTACTCTGTGAAATGGGCTATACCACCAGCCCAGGACTACAGAACAGATGGTACAGTGGTTATGGGCAGAGTGCTACAAAGAGATTAAGAATATAATTTTGAAGTCATTTCTTTCAACAATGAGAAAAGCCGGCTTGCCTCCTTGACTCTGATATTCCTAAAAGGCTTACTGTAGGACGGGGTGGCGAACCTATGGCACGCGTGCCCAAAGTGGCACGCGGAGCAATTCTTTTGGCACGCGGAGCTGTGAATACCTTTTAAAAAATTATTGTTTATGCTCTTATAGACATAAAAATAATCGATACCTCTATCTCACTCGATGGGTTGGCACGCGAATCGAGTAAGTATACTCTTATTTCATAAACTTTGGCACTCAATCACCAAAAGGTTCGCCACCCCTGCTCTAGGAGAAATAAACTCTAAATTCAAGAAATAAGGTTTTCCTTTATAAAGGGTTACTTGGAACTTCATTCCAGATTCTCAATGGCCTTCTTTTATTTGTAAATACAAGAATTCCCCTTCTTACTTTGCAAGGATATTGTGATTCACAATAATATGTGAAGTATCTAGCCCTGGCACAAAACAGACACTCAATAAATGGTGGCTGCTTTTATTCTCAGGTTTCTTCCTTGGTATAAGATGTTGCTGCTACTGAAAGTATGAAGCCAAATTCAACTCAGAATCCTAGACTGTCTAAATTCAACACTTAATTATCACAAAAACCTAAGTGCCTGGACCGAGGGTGAATAAGGGATATGAAGTCAACACAGGTCATTTAATACCCTTGCTGCAGCTTAAGAAGGTGAATGTAGTTATATGCTGGCTTAATCAACAAAAGGATCTCTGGGTTCACAGAGTAATTCATAAAGCTGCAAACCAGTACCTCTATATACAATAAAGAATTGGCAGATACATTACAATCTTCTCCAGAGAGATTATTGCTCTTGTTCAAACAATTACATACAATTAATTACACAGATTCTGAGTAATCAAGGGAATGGACTTACATGAAATGTATCTTTATAATACTTTGTAATTTCTAATAAATACACACATATACACATACACACACAGTTAAATATATGCCATACTTGTCTCAACAGGATTCAAAATAAAGCAAAGGAGGCTGACTATCTCAACTGCTGGGAAAACACAGCTTTGAATAAAACCAGCAGCTATCAGAGTAGTACAAATTGTAATAAGAACCTGGTCCCACCCTCCCATCAGACACTTAGAATTTGTATATCCCTCCATTCTGAGGAAAGAGTAAAGTTCATTTACCATTTCATTAATTTTTTTAAGATTTATTTTATTGTTGACAGAGACAGAGAGAGAAGAAGGAGGGCCCAGAGCAGTGTCCATTGTTGTACGACATCAGTTTTCAACATGGTTTCGTTCCACACAGGTGGGTGGGGACCGCACAGGGCGAGAACTGGGCTGGGGGCCTCCCGCATTGGAGGCATGTCTCCTCAAGCCAGGGGCCAAACCAGGGGGCAAGAAGTGAACTGGGGGCCTCCCTCATGGGAAGCACACCCCAGTTCAGCATATGGGACTGCAAAAACCGGGGCCAGGATTCGATCCTGGGTCCCCAGGGCTGCAAAGCAAGCACCTAACCCACTGAGCCATCCCGGCTTCTCAATTCATTAATTTTTTTTTTAATATATTTTTATTTTTGACAGAGAGACAGAGACACAGAGACAGAGAGAGAACTGAACTGGGGGAGCTCCCAGCTCAGCACACAGTTCCGCACGGGCTGGGGCCGGGACTTGATTCCCGGTCCCTGGCACTGCAAAGTGAGCGCCCAACCCAGTGAGCCATCCCGGCTTCCCCTTTTCTTTTTTTTAAATATATTTTTATTTATTTATTTGTTTTTATTTTTGACAGAGAGAGACAGAGTGACAGAGAGATACAGAGACAGAGAGAAAACTGAACCGGGGGAGCTCCCAGCTCAGCATATGGTTCCGCACAGGCCAGGGCCGGGATTCGATCCGTTGTCCCCGGCGCTGCAAAGTGAGCGCTTAACCCACTGAGCCATCCCAGCTTCCCCTCAATTCATTGATTTTTAACTTACAAGTTTGGTCAATCATCACATTACTATGCTAATATATAAAACAAAGATAACACTGTCCTAACAAGTTCACTCTACCAGTACGTACATTTTAAAACAGAAAGATAAAATTAGCTGAAGATTTAAAGCAAAGGTCTCAAACTGCACCGCAGCCATAAACCAGGCCTACACACCCACACATAAATGTCTCTAAAAATTAAATTTTAATTGCCTGCATTCAAATTGGAAATTTCACATAAAATTTCTAAATCCTGTTATCAAATGCCATTCTTTTAAGGGAAAATAAAAATTAGACCTGACAACATTAGGTACATATTCCTGGCAAGATCACTTCAGCTGAAGTCCCAGGTCCCCTTAAACTGGCCTGCACTCTTCAGCTTGCTCCAGTCTTCACCCAGTCCACTTCACAGATGGGGAATCGAGGCTCAAAGATTCTCAAAACCACAGAGCTAGCAAAAAGCCTGTTTGTGAATACAACTAACTCCAGGGCTTTCACTCTTAACCATTCTGCCGCTTGACCTCCAAATAAAAGGTAATTAATGTTAAAAGAGGTATTTAAAAGACCTGTACATGAAGTTTGTAGCAGCTTTGTTCACACCAGCCTAAAATCTGGAAGCCACTCAAATAGCCATTGACTGGTAAATGGACAAACTGTGGTACATCCATACAATAACAAGTACTCAACTGTTACTTAAAACGCCATGAATAAATCTCAAAAGCATTTTGTTAAGCAGCCAAACCCAGAAGACAACACATCCTATGACTGTATGCATATGAAATTCCAGAAAAGACAAAATCAGGGAGAGTAAAATTTGAAAACTCAGGGTCAGGCGAGGACATGAGGAAACTTTCCAGTGATAGAAATATTCCATATCATCACTGTAAGGTGGTTAAATGGCTGCATACATTTGTCACAACTTAAAAATTGGGTAAATTTTATGTAAATTTACCTTGATAAAACTGCCTTTAAAAAGAGGCATTTAGAAAATTCTATAACATCACAAAGAAGAGTATTACCCATCTCTACTTGGGAAAGTTTGAGAAAGCTTCGGAAAAAAGTGAGATGTGAATTGGATCTCATCATAAAACAATGTTAAGATGCCTAAGAAGTAGAAAACAGAGCATATAAGTAGTCTTACTCTGCACTGTAGCCTATGAGAAGTGGCATCTCTGAATACAAAGAAAAATGCTTCATAACAGGAAAGAGATGGGTAGAGATGAATAATTAGGACTTGGATAGGTATCAAAGACAAGGTGATCTTACAAGACTTCCCAAGAGAGAATCAACTGAGAATCAATTCAGCCATATATTGGTGTTCATATGCAAAATAATGAGATTGTGTGAAAGAAGTTTTGTTTTGTTTTTAAATAAAGAGGAAAAAGAATCAAAAAAGGGAAAAGGCACCCAAAGGGAATAAAGGTAGGGATGGAAGCAAGGAGGTGAAATAAAGACAATGGGGCCACACTGGATCAGAATCAAAGGTACCTTGATACCGACAGATTAGAAGAGAGAAGAAAGGAGATGTGTCAGCATTTGACAAGAGACTAAAAGCAAAGCTAAAAACTGGGGAAAAGAGACCAAAGTCAGAGCTACAGAGAAAAGAGACCAAAGACTTGACAGCAGGCCCAGGAGACTTAGAGACACTGGGAAAGAAAACAATAATCGTATTTTCCGGCGTATAAGACGACCGGGCGTATAAGACGACCCCCTAATTTTACAGTTAAAACATAGGTTTAGGCCTATATTCGCTGTATAAGACTACCCTCCACTTCCAAGGCTGTAGTCTTATGCAGCGAATATAGGCCTAAACCTATGTTTTAACTGTAAAATTAGGGGGTCATCTTATACGCCCGGTCGTCTTATACGCCGGAAAATACGGAAAGTTCTTTTCTCCACCCCTTCATTGATCCCAACCTTGCCCCGCCTTAGTTGAAGCCTTCTCGCACCCAGCCCCATTCCACACATTTTGTACACCTTTTATACCTACTTGACTGGATTAGAATGCTTCCTGCGCTGGTCTTCAAAATCCAGTTCAAGGCAACCAACCAACTGGGAGAAAATATTTGCAAACAATGCCTCTGATAAGGGGCTAATATCAAAAATATACAAAGAACTTGTACAACTCAACAAGAAAAAAACAAGCAATCCAATTAAAAAAAGGGCAGATGAGGAAGACATACATATGGCCAACAGATATATGAAAAAATGCTCCACTTCACTAGCAATTAGGGAGATGCAAATAAAAACCACAGGAGATACCATCTCACACCTGTTAGAATGGCTATAATCAACAAGACAAGGGATAACAAGTGCTGGAGAGGCTGTGGACAAAAAGGAACCCTCATACACTGCTGGTGGGAATGTAAACTGGTACA
>PVKE010017783.1:0-30340 GCA_004027555.1 Craseonycteris thonglongyai
GTGGGTTGAGCACCTGTCTTATAGCCCCGGGATCCGAAGATCGAATCCTGGCCTGAGCGGACCCATATGCTGAACTGGGGTGTGGCCCCCAGTTGAGCTCTCACCAGGGTGAGTGTCCCATGCAGGAGGCCCCTGGCCTGGTTCCTGCCCTGTGCAGCCCCACGCCCACCTGTGGAATGAAACTATGTATAAAAATGATGATGTGCAACTATGGAGACTGCTCTGGGCCCTCCCCCTGCTCTCTGTCTCTCTCTGTCCCTCACTGTCTCTGTCAAAAAACAATAAAAATAAATTTTAAAAGAGCTATAGAACTACCTACCATATGTGGGTCTCTATCTCCACCCAGGGACAAAAAGGCAGTTCTGGGCTCATCAGGTCACATTGGCTTAAAACACAAGGTCCCTCATGGTTAGAAGGAAAGAGAGGTGGGCCAGCGTCTGAACCAACTGAGGAACCTGAATAACAGTCCCGACAATGGCTGGCCCCAGTGAGGGAAAGTGGGAGGTGGTGATAGACTCATCCTTAGGCAGGGAGAAAGCTTCCAACTGAGACTCATCCTGTGACAACTGGCTGATTGCTGGGAAGAAGCCTGAACATTTGGTGAGAGCTTCAACTAGATCTCCATCTGTGAAGGTGTAAATACAGCTAGCCAGCAGAGTCTGTATCTCCATCTTGCCACCTACATATCTCTAGGTGCCAGGGGGCTTCTGATTGGCTGTAAAATCCTCGCTTACAGCAGGAGTAGCTGACTTCAAGATCAAGATCCAGGTCAGATTATGGGGGTGGCTGTGTGTGGTAAGCTTGAAATTCCAACCATGTGCATCACTCTAGGCCCTACTTTCCTCCTTTAAACTATGGTATGTGGAGCAAAGACACTTCAGTAAAAGTTTACAAAGATCTGACTATGGTGCTTGTCTGCATAGTGTTTCTTTGCACCCCAGTAACCAGGTGACTTTTATTTATTTATTTATTTTTTATTTATAGATTTTTTTTATTGTTTGAGAGAAGGTGAGAGTGGGGAGGGCACAAAGCAGTCTCCACAGCTGCGCATCAGTAGCTGTGACATGGTTTCACTCCACACAGGTGGATGTGGGGCCGCACAGGGCCGCTGTTCAGCATATGCATTGGCATGGGCCAGGGCCAGGGCCAGAATTCGATCCCGAAACCTCGCAGTTTCGAGGCAAGCGTTCAACCTGCTGAATTACCCCAGCATTCCCCAAAAGTTGTTTTGAGCAGTGGAAAAAGCGTCTCGATAGGTGCATTTATGTATTTTTTTTCTTTTGTCGCTATGGTAATAGTGTCATCTCTAAGAAACCATTGCCTAATCCAAAGTCTAGAAGATTTACACCTGTATTTCCTTCTAAGTTTTGTAGTTTTAGCCATTACATGTAAGTCTTTGATCCATCTTGAGTTTAATTTTATATGAGTGTGAGAATGAGTTCCAACTTCATCCTTTTGCACGTGGAAATTTAGTTGAAGTGACTGTTCTCTTTCCACTAAATGAACTTGGCATCCTGTGTTAAAAATCAATTGGCCATAGATGCATAAGTTTATTTCTGATCTCTCAATTCCATTCCATTGATCTATATATGTCTATCCTTATGCTAGCAGCACACTATTTTGATTACCATATCTTTGCATAAAGTGAAATTAGGAAGTGTGAATCCTCCAACTTTTGTCTTTTTCAAGATTGTTTTGGCCATTCTGGGTCCCTTGAATTTCCGTGTAAATTTTAGCTTGTCAATTTCTACAGAGTCCAGCTGGGCCTCTGATAGGGATTGCATTGAATATGTATATCATATTAAGGGCAGTATTACCATCTTGACAACATTGGTATTTTGATCCATGAACATGGGATGTCTCCATTTGTTTCAATCTTCTTTAATTTCTTTACACATGTTTTGAAAGTTTTCAGTGTACAAGTCTTGCATCATTTTTGTTTAATTTATTTTGTGCTTTATTCTTTTGATGATATTGTAAATGGAATTGTTTTCTTAATTTTGTTTCAGATTGTTCACTGCAAGTGTATAGCAGTTTTTTTTATATTGAGTTTATATCCTGCAACCTTGTCTATCTCATTGATTAATTCTAAAAGTGTTTTTAGTGAATTCCTTCAAATTTCTATATACAGGATAATGTCATCTACAAGTATAGTTTACTTATTCCTTCTCAATCTTTCCTATGCCTTTTATTTATTTTTTCTTATCAAATTGCTCTGGCTAGAACCTCCAGTACAATGTTGAGTAGAAGTGGTGAGAATGCACTCCATTGTCTTGTTCCTGATCTTAGAGGGAAAGCTTCTAGTGTTTCACCATTGTGATGTTATTGTGGGTTTATCATAGAAGCCTTTTGTCAGATTGAGGGAATTCCTTTATGTTGCTAGTTTGTTGGGTGTTTTTATCATGAAAGGGTGCTGGATTTTGGTCAAATGCTTTTTCTGTTTCTAATGAGATGGTCATGTTTTTGTTTTTTATTCTGGTTATATGCTGTATTTCATTAACTGATTTTCAGATGTTGCAATAACTTTGCATTCCTGGGATAAATCCTCCTACCTGGTTATGCTATATAATCTTTTCTATCTGTTGCTGGATTTGGTTTGCTAGTATTTTGTTGAGAATTTCTATATCTGTATTTATAAGATATTGGTCTATAGTTTTCTTGTGTGTTTCTGTCTAGTTTTGATATCAACATACACTGACCTCATAGAATGAGTTGAGAAGTATTACCTCTTCTTTTATATTTTGAAAAAGTTTGTGAAGAATTAACATTAATTCTTCTTTAAATGCTTGATGGAATTCACCAAAGAAACCATCTGTGTCTTAGTTTTTCTTCACGGGTAGTTTTGGTAATTAATTTAATTTCTTATCATGGGCTTACGGTATTTGGAGTTTCTACTTTTTTTATTGTTTTTGACAAAGACACAGAGAGACAGAGAGAGAAGGGGGAAGGCCCAGAGCAGTCTCCATAGTCGTACACCATCAGTTTATGACATAGTTTCATTCCACACAGGTGGGCAGGGGGCCATGCAGGGCAGGAACTGGACAGGGGCCTCTCACATGTGAGGCACGCCCCCATGAGCTGGGGGCTGAACCAGGGACCTCCCACATGGGAAGCTCACCCTGGCAAAAACCAAACTGGGGGCCACACCCCAGTTCAGGATATGGTTCTACTCAGGCCAGGGCCAGGATTTGATCCTCGGACCCTGGAGCTGCAAAACGAGCATTTAATCTGCTGAGCCATCCCGGCTTCCTTCTATTTCTTCTTCAGTCATTTGCAATATCTTTTTAGGAATTTATGCATTTCATCTAACATGTATAATATATTGTCATACATTTGTTCATAGTATTTCTCTCATAATCCTTTTTATTTCTGTAAGGATGGTTGTAATGTTCCCTCTTTCTTTTTTGATTTTAGTAATTGGGCTCTTCTCTCTTTTATTCTTGGTCAATCTAGCTAAGCAAAGTTCTTTTGAATTCTCACTTGGTCTTATGTTTGGGAGCCTTGGCCAACCTAAGAATATACATATATTTATTTTATACTCAAGAAAAGCCTTCCTGGGGAAGTCAAGATGGCTCAGTGGGTTGAGCTCTCACTTTGCAGCCCCAGGGACCAAGGATCAAATCCCAGCCCAGGTCTTTGTGAACTCATATGCTGAACTGGGGTGTGGTTCCCATGCAGGCAGCCCCCAGTTTGGTTCTCACCCCCTGGTTCAGCCCCTGGCTTGAGGGGGCGTGCTTCCCATACAGGAGGCTCGCAGCTCAGTTCCTGCCCTGCGCAACCCCTGCCCACCTGTGTGGAATGGAACCATGTTGAAAACTGATGACATGCAACTGTGGAGACTGCTCTGGCCCTCCCCCTTCTCTCTGTCAAAAACAATAAAATAAATCTTTAAAAAAAAAAAAAGAAAGAAAAAAGAAAAGCCTTCTTCACATTTCAGTACGTGGAGCTCTCAACCTGAACCCCCAAAGCACACTGTTCTGTCCCCTCAACTAATTGAGGCAGGTTCATTCTGAACCAGCCCTTGGGCAGTGGTGATCGTTCATAAGGCTATCACAATCCCACCGTCTCGCTTTGGAAATTAAGCTGCAGCCTTTTTAGCTCATGGCCACCAGGCACGTATTGCTCATTTTTTGAGTAATTATAGGAGCCTAAGGCAGAGCAGAAGGCTGTGGACCCTGGCAAACTGGAACCCCTAAGTGAGGCACTGTAAGTAGACCTGGGTCCTGGTCCTTTACGAGCAGGTCCTTGAATGGCAACAGAGGCAGGTTAGAAAAAGCAGAGGCCTACTACTGTTCCAACCATTTGTTTCCTTGGCCACGGACCCAAGACTATACTGCCCTGCTTGGCAGAGACTCAGCTGACAGGTGGCAAAGTCAGGAAGTCAGGAAAGAACCCTTGGCATTTTGGAGAAGTGCCGATGCTGACTGGTGGTCTGGGCTGTATAGCACGGTTGATGATCTTTCCCTTTCTCTCTGGGAGGTCTAAAGCCTGACTGGGGTGCTAGGTTAGAAGCCTCCATGAGCTCAGAAAATGTCTGAGACCAAAAAATGTCCCTTTAAAGATTATTTCAGGACGAATGGGAAATCTGTGTGTGAATGCAGGTCCAAATTTAAAAATAAAGCAAAACACACCAAGATTTTACTGGTAAAGACATGGCAACGAGTCAGCTCTTAGGGATGGGTGTGCACTGAGCTTGAAATTCAGACCAAGTGTGACAGCCTCGGCCCCACCCCGGGTTGCTGACTTAGGACCAAGAGGAAGAGGGAGCTGCCAGACTTCGCGACTTCTGTAAACAGTTCTTGGAAGAGAAAGCACACACTTGTGGTCCTGCCAGCCACCCGGCTTCTCCCCACAGCCATTGTATTTTCTCTGACACCCGAGAGCAGGTTCCTTCACTTAAGCTCTGTGGATTTCCAAGGGCTGTCTGTGTGGAGAGAATTTAGGGGCCCTGTGAACTTGGTGAGAGACATTTTTCAGTCTTTTTGCACTAACCTCTAACAAGAATTTAGCATTTCCTCAAATTAGAAATGTGGGCAAGAAGCTGTAATAGTATTAGCAGTATCTGTGCCTTTATCCCCAGTAGAAATCACAAATATTCTCATGTCCCGTGACAGTTGTTGTATCTCAAAAAAGTTACTGACGCTTGTCATTCCTTCAAAACTTCTAATCTATGGACTTGCCACTAAATCGCATGATTTAACACGTTATTAAAGTGTTCATAGAACGAGAGCACGTTTTCTTAAAATATTTTATAACTATTTCCGTGTGATTCATTTCCTTGGGCATTCCATGTACTTTATTGCATGCATCCGAAAACGTTGTTCTGAGAAGGGGTTCAGAGGGTTCCCCAAACTGCTAGAGGGACCTGTGCCCTAAAAGAGACTAAGAGCCCTGCCCTGGATCTCGGCGCTCTCCAGCCGCACGGGCCTCATTGGTGAACCGCAGAGCTTTCCCTCTCTGATGGGCAGGCTCCAACGCCCTTGCATGCGAGCACTACGACATTGGGCAAGTTACACTCTGTGCTGTGTCTCAATCTGCAAAAGGGGGACTAATAACGCTTCCTCCTTTATGGGGTGGATGGATGACTCCATGAGTTCCGTGTAAAGCATGTAGTGCCCAGCAAATAGGAAGTGCTAAGTTTTTATTGTTGATGTTGGTTCATATCAATATGGGCCATATATCCTATTTTCTTACAGATTTCTTTTTATTGCTTTTTGACAGAGAGAGGCAGAGAGAAGGGGGAAGGCCCAGAGCAGTCTCCATAGCTGACAGCATTAGTTTTTCCACATAGTTTCATTCCACAGGTGGGCACAGGGCTGCACAGGGCAGGAACTGGGCCAGGATCTCACCCCAGTGAGAACTGAACTGGGGGCACTCCCCAGCTCAGCATATGGGTCCACACGGGCCGGGGCCGGGTCTCGATCCTTGGTGTCCGGGGCTGCAAAGTGAGCACTTTACCTGCTGAGCCACTGCAGCTTCCCTGTATATCCTATTTTCATCTCCACTTTTAGAATAAGGAAACGGGGGCTTCGGGAGAGAAAGTGGCCAACCCAAGGGTGCACAATGCAGATGTGGCAGAACCAGTGCAAGTCCTTCTCTGCCATACCACGAAGAGGGAGGGATGCCCCCCCACCCAGGGCAGAAACCACCAACAGCGAGCTGCTAGCTTTCTCTTCCCCAACTTGCTCCTCCTGTCCAGACCTCCAACTGGATGGCCGTGGGGTGCTCCCATCCACCGGCGCACCATCAGCTCTCAGGCACATCTTAGGGGGCCAGTCCTCCAAAAGGCTACTGCTATTGCCAATGCAAACCCACCTGTGAAGGGGACAAGTGCACGTTCTCACACTCCTTTGAAGTCACATGCCAGCCTCTGCTCCCAAGTGAAACTCTGAGGCTCCCAGAGCAATGGGGTGGTGGGTGCGGGGAGCGAGGGCTGGGTTTCAGAAGGGCAGGGGCTTGTCTGGGGAGTGAAGGCTGCCTCGTGGAGAAAGGGGCCTATGAGCTGAGCAGACTGCCAGTTGGAGTGGGGCCAGGAGTGCTTATGCATTTTTAAAATTAAATGTATTCAGGTGACATGGGTTAGTAAAATGACATAGGTTCCAGGTATACAGCTCTACACTACATTGTCTATGGGTTGCATTGTGTGTTCACCACCCAGAGTCACTTCTCTTTCCATCACCATATATTTGATGTCCCCTTCCTACTCCCCCACCCCTCTCCCCTCTCCGCCTCTGGTAACTAGCAAACTACTGTCTGTGTCCATGAGTTTCTTTTTATATATTGATTGTTCATTTATCTACATATAAGTGAGATCACATGGTGTTTGTTCTTCTCAGTCTGACTTATTTTGCTTAGAATGGTATCTTCTAGTTCCATTCATGTTGTTGTAAAAAGTACACTTTTATTCTTCTTTATGCCTGTGCAATAGACTCGACTGTGTAACTGTCCACATCTTCTGTGTCCAGTTGTTTATTGATGGACATTTGGGTTGTTTCCATACCTTGGCTGTTGTGAGTAATGGTGAAATTCACACAGGGTGCAAGTTGTTGTTGTTGAGGCAGAGGGAACAGGGTGTGTGCAAAGGCCCAGTGGCATGGAACACCCTAGTCTGGAAGGAAGTAATCAGGATGTCTGGGCTTTGAGCTGAATGGAAGAGGGAAGGAAGATGGCATGGGCAGATGAGATGGCATATGTAGCTCGTGACCAGATACTGAAGAACGCCGGAATCAGGTCCACAGGTCTTCCAGGGGAGGAAGGCTAGCCATGGAAGGTTTCATATAGGAGCAACAGGACCAGTTTGTGTGTACAAAGGACACATCCCCCGCCGCCCTCCCCCACCCCAAGCATGCAGAAGGTGGGTTGATTAGAAGGGGTGGAGAGCAGCTGCTTAGACCAGCAGGAAGGCTACTGAGCCCAGGTGAGAGGTGACAAGACCCTGAGCTTGCGGGGAGAAGTCTGGCTCTTCTGCACAGCGTGTCTGACTCATGTCTCCTAAGTGATGAGGACTTAGTAGGACTGCCATTGCAGGGCATGGTTGTGTACGAGTCTCATCTGAGAATCAGAAGACAACTACCATGAATCCACAGGCCAACACCTGCCACGTTAGCTTCTCCATCTTACCAGCCCACCGCAAGAACAGAATACAAACCCAGACCCCTACTGTCGCTCACCCTGCCCTCCCAGGAGCGTTGCTGAGGGGAGAAGCCCCAGCCCTACTATGTGTGGCAGGCAGGAAGGGGAGAGGGGACTGGAAGAGCAGGTCAGAGCCTGCCCTCTGTCAAAGGAAAGATCCCTGCTCCTAAGGCTTTGAGAGACTTGTTACCAGGGCAACCAACAACCCTGGGCTTTGTTTCTGTGTCTGCTGAGTCCCTGGGGAGAAGCGGCCTGCAGAGCTTCCCCGTCTGGACAGGATGCAGGAAGTGCTAATAGGGTGGGGTGTGGAGCTCCCCCTCAACTGGGGGATAATCCTTTGCCTTGTCCCCCGGGAGGAGCAAAGCTCCCCACCTGTGAGCCAGTTCTTAAGGTCAGGGATAAAGGTTTAGGCTTCAGTGAGCCCGGTTTCTCAGGGCCGACTTCTGTACACCTTTTATGTCACGGCTCTCCTCGGGGGTGTGGTCTGAGCAGGTGGCCACGCTGGGGGTTCGTCGCACAGAAGTTTCTTGATCACTTACTGTATGCTAGCGCAGGCTCTCCAGGCTACTTCCTGCTCTGAGAGCTCGACAGGACGAAGGCTCAGAACTAACCTGGCCATGAAACAGCTCAGGGCTAGTTCGTTCCCTAGGCTCTTCTCTGCTGGGTTGTACACGAGAATTGCCTAGGGAGTGTTTAGACATAGAAATCACTGGAGATTCTGATTCCGTCATTGCGGGCGTATGGGGAGGGCGGTGGGTCAGAGTTCTGGGTGTCAAACTGCTGGAGTTCACAGCCGAATTCTGTGAGTGACCTTGAGCTGCCAGTTTCCTTGCAGAACGAGTGAGGGGAACCGTGGGGCCCACTTCACAGACAGCGACATTTTCTCTACCTTCCTCCATCCCTTGGGAACAGAGTTATGACCCTCACCATCCTTGTCACCCTTGTACTGCCCCCACTCTTTCTTTTGGTTTGTTTTATTTTTCATTTTTATTGGTTTTGACCGAAAGAGAAACAGGGATAGAGACAGAGAGAAGGGGGAGGGCCCCGAGCAGTCTCCACAGATGCAAGTCACAGACCTTCCACATAGTTTCATTCCCCAGGTGGGCATGGGGCCACACAGGGCAGGAACCGGGCCAGGGGCCTTCCTGCATGAGCTTGCCCCTGGTGACAGCTGAGCTGGGGGCACACCCCAGCTCAGCATATGGGTCCTCATGGGTGGGGGGCTGGGACTCAATCCTTGGACCCTGGGGCTGCAAGACGAGCGCTCAACACACTGAGCCATCGCGGCTTCCCCACTTTCTTTTATTTTAATATTTCCTTCCTTCTGGCATGCACTAGGGCTTCTGTGAGGTGTGGCCTGGTCACCTTCCATTGGGCATCCAGGACCTCAGGCGGGGCCTGCTCCTCTGGGTCCTCGCTTCTGCACAGAAAGGCATTAGCATTTCTGACACCCTGGCTGCTGATTCATCCCGAGCCCCCGTAGACTCAAGTTCACAGATTTCATTTTTCTACTCGTTTCTTCTAAGCCACATCTTCCCCAGTCAGGTTCCTGCAGTTGGTTTTCTGAACCTAACTGTGGGATGTCACATGTGCACCTAGTCCAATTCATTGCAGCACCTCCTTCCAGATTTGGGAGATTTGGGGGGCTTCCGATTGCCCTTTGGAGGGGAGCCTCCAGGCCATCTGCAGATGCCCCTAACAGGCTGTCCCCAGGTCTCTGTCCAGCAGCCAACTTATTTACTCACTTCTTCATTTATGTACCAAACTAGAGTTGAGAGCCTACTACGTACCCAGCTGTGTGCTGGGCCCGGGGACCCAACAGTGACTAGATGGGTAAGGAGGCTGTGGCCTGAACAGGAATGGGCTTCATGCAAAGTCCCAAATAGAGTCAATGACAGTGCAGGGCTGGAATTCAGGGCCCTGTTCCCTGTCCTAACGGGGCTTCTGGCAGCAGAGTTGGACAAGGTTCACCCCCTCATCTTACTTTCTTCGGTCTGCTCTGATGGGCCATGACACAATCTGGGTTCACCGATCACTACTTGCAATGGACACAAGAAACTTAGGGGTTCTGGAGACCTTATCTGACCCCCCAAAGTAGAACAGGGAGCCCCAGCAGTCACAGATGCAGTTCATGCTCCAATAGCCCTGTCCCTTCCCCAAAGGGGCGGTCGGCCACACACTCACGCATACTCATCACCACAAACTTGGCACTGCCTGCTTTATTCTGCCACCTGGCTGCTTGTCTCGGGGCCTCCAGAGACAATGCACCTGATACATATCTGGGCAAAGACCCCAAATCCAGTCAGGTTGGGGCTTGAGCCCGTCAGGGCCTTCCTAGGCAATACCGTGGTGGACTAGAGGCGGGACGGTATGGGCCTGGGAGTCACACAGACCTGAGTCCCCAGGGAACCTAACATCTGAGAGCCAGGTTACCTGCCTGAGTCATTGAGGGGGTGAAATGAGATGGTGTTAGTGAAAGTGCCTGGCACATGGTCAGAAACACCCTGCTTGCCTCCCTCCCTTTCTTCCTTCTTTCCCCTTAAAGGGACAAAGCCAAGGAGCCTCTGAGACTGGGCTTTGTCTCTCACCCTCCTAGAAACTGCAGGGACCGTGAGCAGGGAAGGGCCCACCGGGAGACAGGAAAGCCTGCGAGTGGAGGCAGAGAGGGACCCAGTCCCTCTGGAGCTTACTACTGGGCAGCTGCGGGGCTGTGAAAACCACTTACCAGCTGTAAACCTTGGGCTAGTGACTTCTCTCTAAGCCTGCTTCCCCATGCGTAAGATGAGTAGGACAGACTCAGGTAGCAGAGGTTAAGTGCGTGGCTCACTGCTTGTACCTAAGGGGGGCCCAGTAAACGTTGACTCCCACTGGACCAGGAAAAAAACGACCCACTCATGGCTGGGGAGTTTGAGCAAACAAATCCCCAAATGGGGTTCAATTTCTTCTGACCCACAGTCTGTAAGGAGCAGTGAAATCTTGCTGGAGGGGTCGCTGCAGGACGGCTCTGGGGCTGTTTGAAAAACCTTCACCAGCTAGCTCACTGGTATCCCATAGCACCACCTAGTGCCAAAAAGTGGAAGGGCCCTCCTGACGCGCCATGCCCGGGCATCCCTCTCCCTTCAGTTTGCATGCTTTTTGGGGGGTGGGTGGGAATATTTGGGGGGTCGCTGTTCTAGGATGGTATAGCTAGGCCACTCATACTTTTATACCCCAGTAAGTGGAGAACTAATGCTGTCTTTTTCAAGATGCCCAGTTCCTCTGCTTCCCTCCAACACAAATGCATAGAACTCTAGGTCCCTTGAGCCTTGCTGGGCCTCAGTTTCCTCATTTAAGGATTGCAAGGCTCACGTGAGGGATGCTTCAGGCAAGGTGCCTGGGTAGTAGCTGATGTCTCCTGGGTCCCCATGTGTGCATGATCAATAACCCAGACAGACACGGTCTTTACACACCCTTTGCATTTTTATTGGGGAGAAAGCTTTAGCATACAGAGAAAAATGTATCTTCACAGCACAACACAGTAATAACACACTTATTTTCAACCGGTTTCCTTCCGAGTCTCTGGGAATACTTGGGCTGTCTTCATACCCCTGCATGCATCCCCACCCCCACCCCCCACCCACCCCGCTTTCAACCCAAGAAAGCCTCCAGAGCCCATAGTTCCTCGTACAGCTCTGCCGGCTGTTACATCACAAGTAGAGATCTGGGAAAGGAGGGGTGGGGTGGGGCAGGGTCAAAGGGAGGCCCAGGGCTCTTGGCCACTGGAGGACCAGGAATCAGCTCACTGCTCAACCAGTCTTTGCCAGGCTGAGGCTACAAGGGCCCAGGGTGACAAGCACCAGGGAATAGGCCGGGCCTGCACTGATGTGTCCGTGGAAGTAGGGGTGCAAGGCACCAGTCCTCCGCACTTCTCCAGCAGGGGCGTGGGCGGCAGGGCCAGCAGGCGACCATCAGCAAACAGCGTCCACAGCTTCCAAGGACAGCAGTTCACCTTCTGGATGCTCTCCTGAGGAAACAGCTGAAAAACAGGCAACATTTTCCTTACAGTGTTGTTTCCTGCTGCACTGGTGGGGATGGGGAAAAGCAGGCCACTGAAATGTCCAACAAATTAGGGGACTACTTCAGTTATTCAGTCGGCAGGATTGCCCAGGTGGCATTTAAATCCTGCTGATGGAGAGCTTGGAGAAGGCACACTGAGAACACACTAGAAAGCACGGCAGTGGACTAATAATGCGTGTGCGGCGGGGTTCTGAATGCTTGGGGTTTGGGGGGTTTTGTCCTTCTAGTTTTCTCTATCTTCCAGATTGTCTATGACCATTATGTGTACCTTTTCTCTGTGGAGGAAGGGGAGCCTTTTAAAAAGGCAACAACAGGTGGTAGGAACCCAGCTCCACCGATCCTCAGGCTGCGAACACTATGATAAACAAACGGGCTTCTTACCTTCCACTGACGCATAGAGACCTCACCGGAAACCAGCCTCTGCGACTCCTCTTCCTCCAGCTCCTGTCTCTTGCTTCTGGGCTCTAAATCCTAAGACTGGGCTGAAGTTATCTGTCAGACTTAACTTCCCGTGTGTTCTTTCCTCTGGCCACAGACACTGTGGCTGCACTTGCCCAGCTGCCAGGCACTGTGCAGGAAGTTCAGTGTTCAGGGCCGTGCAGGTCAGCAGTGGATCTGGCTGGCATTCTGCAGCCAGAGTGACCCAGCCTAGATGGTTCGCTGCAGAAGCAGTGCTTTCTGGGCCAAAGGCAAGCAGCGAGACCCTCTAATGGCCCCTAGGTTTGTACCCCGAAGTCCCAGGAGTAACTAGGAGGCAATGTTCCTCTCAAGCCTCAGGTCTGATGGAGGCCCAGTGCTAGGCCATGGCTTGATCCCCATGTGCGAGACTGCAAGGCTGCAGCCTCTAGAAAGAACCTTTCTTTCTCCTCGAGAACTAAGGGATCCTTTACATTGAAGTTACAGAGCAGGCCTTGGACCCTTTCTCTCACTGGCCTCCGAGGAAGTCAAGGCCAAGGAGGCCTCCTCTGGTCCCCCCGGGATGGCAAGACTCCTGCAAAGACCTTTGAGGGAGGGCTGCCATCTAAGGCCTGGCCGTGGAGGAGTCCACTGTGCCTAAGGAAAGAGTCACTGCTCACAATGTCAAAGTGAGTGAGTTGTTGCAGTTTCTGAAAGAGGCTCCGCTACCCCGCAGACAATACCAAGGAAAGGAGTAAAGCCTGTCACTTTGGGCTCTGCCCACCGGATATGCCCAGGAGGGCAGTGTGCCAAGATGAGAGGGCCCGAGGTTTGGAGAGCCAGTCCAAAGGCCCTGGTCCCGTAGTCTATGGGCAGGTGGAACCAGCTTGCCAAGTTGTCTATGACATGGGGCTTTGCGCACCGTCACTGAGCTCCATAGTGTCCTCTTCTTGCTTGACACCATCCTGTTGTCTGTCCATTAGATAGTGGCCCCAGTGGCTTTCAGAGTTCAGTGCAGCCTGTCCTTTTGCTCACTGGGGCCGCGCAGGCCTGGTAAGCAGTCAGAGGGGGGAACTGTGGAACACGGGGTTAGGAAGGACGAGAGGGGCAATGCGAGCGGGTGACCAGTTCACTGAAGGGAGCAGGCCCGGAAAGCTGCCTGCTAGCTTGTGGCATGACTGAACAGAGTGATGTCAACAGCACCGCTACTGCTCATCCCTCCTTTCCCAGGGGGGCCTTGGGTGGGCCTCTGTCACTCCCTGTTCATGCCTGCAAGCTGGTCTGGAAGTTGTCCTTCAGCTTCTGCAGGCCTGGCGCTCTCTTAAGGACTGGTCAGCAGATAGGGCAGCAATAGCAGGGGCAGGGGCAGTAAAAGGGTGTGTTTGGGGGCGCCATGTGGGCTCAGCGCTCACACCCGAATCCGGCCGCGTGAAGCCCGGTGGCCCCCCTGTCGGGGAGTGTGGCGGAAGAGCACAGGGGGGCGTCTTCGAGTGTGGCGTTGCCCCAGGCGACCAGCACGGCGAATGTGCGGCGGCGAGCTGTAGAAAGGAGAGTTGGTACCTGGCAGGCCCTCCAGCAGGGGGACGCGGTTCTGGCTCCTGCGTCTGCTCGGCTGAACGACCGGAGGCGGTGTGTCTAGGAAATTCTCGTGGTAGTAGCCGGAAGTCTGGGACGAAGCGTTGGCAAAGGTGGGGGGCACATCCATCAGCTCATCTAGGTCATCATCTTGGGCCTCATCCTCCGTCTCTTCCTCCGGTTCCAGCTCCGGCTCCGGCTCGGATTCGGGGCCCCTAAGCTCAGCCTCGTTCTTCCTCCTCCTCTCCTCTTCCTCCTCCTCCTCATCCAAGACATCCACGACCACGATCTCATCCTCATCCTCATCGTCCACGTCCTCCAACGTCAGCCTCACCTCCTCCTTCACCTCCTCCCTGTCCTTCCTCGTCTCTTCCTCCTTCTTCCTCTTCTCCTCCCGCTCCCTCATCTCATGATGGAGCGCTCTCACCCGCCTCCACTGCTCCCGTTCCAGAAGCCTGCGCCGGCGCACTTCTGGCTCTTCATCCTCACTGTAGCGCTCCTCTTCGCGGCCTTCGAGACTGGGGTCGGCGGCAAAGGGGAAGAAGGTGCTGCGAACCCCAGGCAGTGGCATGGGCTTGGGGACGCGCACTTTCCTTTCAATCTCCACGCATTCGAGAATCAGCTCGTCCAGGTCGGCCATTTCGGTTGACCACAAGAGCTCCTTGCGGAAGAACTCCGACAGGCCTTTCAGGAACTGGTTTTGGAGGCGGCAGTCGTCCCAAGACAAGAACTGGGCCAGGAACTGAAAAGCATCCGCATAGCTGCCCAGGGTACAGTTTCCCTGCTTGAGTTTGCGGATGGCCTTTTTTGCCACCATGGGGGGAATGGGGCCACGGAATTTCTTACGGATCTCATCCAGGAAGCGCGCGAAGTTGGCATGCAGGGGGCTTCCTTCCGGGGTGACTGAGACGGCCCAGTCCTTGGCGTCCCCCGTGAAAAAGGAGATCAGAAAGGCCACCCGCTCGGCGCCCCCGGGGAAGTGGTCCTCATGGTCAGCTATGAAGGTCTCTAGCCGCATGAGGAATTCAGGCAGGTACACAGGATCGCCTGCAAAGGGCTGCAGCTCTGGCCGCTGCAAAGTCGGCACTGCAGGCTGCGAGGGCAGCTCTTTGGGGGCGGGTGGGGGCAGCGCCGCCGGGGCCGGGGCCGGGGCTGGGGCCGGGGCCGGGGCCGGAGCCGGGGCCGGGACCGGAGCCGGAGCCGGGGCCGGGACCGGGGCGGGAGCCGGGGCCGGCGCCGGGGCCGGGACCGGGCTGGGCAGCGGGGGCGGGTCGACCTGGCCGTCCGCGGCGCTGCAGTCCTGGGCCGAACCGACCAACGGCTCGTCTGAGGCGCGCTCGGGCTCGGTGCGTGGGGGCGGCCAGCGCAGGAAGGGCAGCTCGCCCTCGGGCACAGCGTCCACCTCGCTGGGCGGGAACTCCAAGTTCTCCTCAGCCAGGACGGGCACCGCGGGCACCGGCCGGCGCATGTAGCTCGACACATTGCCCCGCAAGGAATTCACCTCAGCCAGGGCCCTTCCGAGCTGAAGGCCCAGGTTGGCATTCTCCCCGCGAAGGGCATTTAATTCTTCTCGCAGGGCCACGTTCGCCATGCGGAGACTGTTCAGGTTTCCTGACGCCTCGGACATCTGGGTTCGCCCGGGGCTCTGGGTCCGCGGGCGGGGCGGGGTGGGGGCGGAGTGGGGAGCTAGGGAGGCGAAAGGAGGCTGAGGTACCGCGGCGGGGGGCACGGGAGGGGAGCGGAACGCCGCGGCGGGCGAGGCCGAACCACACCCACCGGGGCGAGCGCGTTAGGCGGGCGCTCCGCGCGCAGACCCCGGGCGGCGGCTGGGCCCGGGGGCGCGTTACCTCGTCCCGGGATCGGAGAAGGCGGGCGGCGACGGGCGGAGGACGCGGGCAGCTGAGCACAACAGGAGGCGCAGACTGCGGCAGGATCTGTCGAGGGAAAACGTTGCGGCGGACGGATCCCCGCTTTTTAAGCCGGACCTCGCCCCGCCCCCCCAACCCCGGCTAGGGGCGGGGCTTTGGGCACAGCGAGCGCGCCCAGTGGCTGCCGCGCCCCCCCCCCGCCCCCCCTCCGCTGCGCCTCTCACTGACTCTCTCCTTCCCTAGCTGCAGCTAACTCGGGTCGGGAAAATGCGACAGCGGCTGCCCACTCGAGGTCGTCATGGCGACAGCCAGTGAACGTGTTCCTCTCCTCGGGCAGGCCCCCGAGTGTAGAGGAGCTGCTTCGCGAGGCGCAGCTCAATCTCCAGAACTTGTTGCAAGGTACTGAGAGGGAGGGGGGCTGCGGCCAGACCCCACTGGCCAGATGCATAGTGGCTGGAGGGAGGCCCAGAAGACTGAGGACAGGGACCAACGAGAGAAAAAGAGAGAACAGTTTAAAACCTATCGAAAAACCAAACACACATGTTCCATCTTGCACACTGTAGACTGAATCGAAAACGCCTTAGGCTCTTTACCACCACCACCTTTTTTTGTTGTTGGAGTTCAGTAGTTCATGGGGAAAAAAGGACAGAGGCAAGGGCAATGGGTCAAAGCATTGCCAAAGACGGCTGGATGAGAGACTCCCACAGCGTGGCCCCCATACCTTCCAGACCTTCATCACCAGCCTTGGGAATCCTGGCACCCAAAGCCAGAAGAGGTGTGTGCAGGGTCTCCCCCTCCCCACTTCAGTCACTCTCTTGCACTAACCTTGTCCACAAGTCTCCTGGGTAGCTACTGCCTCACTGCACTGCACCGAGCTCACTTCATCCCTAATTCCTATCCCAGTGTCTTTGGAGTATACTAATGAGCTCATAGAATGCAAAGCTAGGCCCACAGGACCCAGAGAAACAGCCCAGTCAGAGTGCCTGAGCCGTCACATCACACCGCACCCACCAGGCAGAGGGACAAAACTCAGATGTGGAAAACAGACCCAGCTAGAATAAATCTCAAATCTCACACCTAACTAGCTGTGTGACATTACGCAGATTACCCACCCTCCCTGAGCTTCAGTTGAACAGGCCATCTTTAAAACGGGGAATCCAGTAACTCCACATGGCTCCATGGTGTGAGGATTTAAGATAGGGCATGTGTAAATTGTTTAACAAGAGTATCTTGCAGATGGAGAGACCCTGATAAGATGCAACACCAACCCCCCAGTACAAGTCCTTAGGAACAGGGGCTGAGCTAAGCACAACATTTAAGTTAATGGGAAAGAAAAACCAGGGTGGTCCCTGATAGGTAGGACCTTACAATATGAAACACATACACATTGACCAGAGGGATTTATCCAATGCAAGTGGCAAAAGTATTAAAGCACTGTGAGGAACTACTGGCGTGCTGCATATATCTGGATGGAGGTTATGGGGGTCATCCATAGGTCACAGTTCATTGACCTGCACACTTAAGGTTATGTACTTTAGTGTAGGTAAGTTATATACCAATAAAGTAATGCAAATAAAACCTCGGGGCTGAGCCGAAAGCTCCATATACCCTCCAGGCTCCAACTGTCCCATTGAGTCCTCCTTTCTGAGCTTAGAAGCCCTTCCTCTCTCCCTCTTCCCCACTCCAATCCTTACACTTTCTTCAAAGCTCTATTCTTCCCTCATCTAAGAAAACCTTTAACACGGTCTACATTTCACATCATTCTCTCCATAAGCATTCATATGAGGCACTTTGTAGGAGAGCTTGTGTAACTCTCAACTGCTTTTTCTTTCATTTTCTCATTCATTTCCTTATTTCTCAATGAGTCCTGGGAATGCATTTTGTCCATCTACTCCAGGGGTCTCCAAACTATGGCCCGCGGGCCGCATCCGGCCCCACGAGGCCCTCTCATCCGGCCTGTGGAGACCTTTTTATCTGAATAAAATAATATTAAATAAATAATTTAAAACAACATCTATGTTTTGATTCTTTTTTATTTGGACCTCAAGTGTGTAGTCGGCCCCCAAACTGCTGTTTGATAGTTAATGCAGCCCGTGGGCTGAAAAGTTTGGAGACCCCTGAGTAATCAAACAGAGCTTGTCAGCGTAAAGAAATGCAGCTCTTGGGTTTCCAGAAGCACCTGGCATGGCTGGATCCCCAAGAGGCCCTCAGTAGACATTAGTTGAGTGAACATTAAATGTGAAAAGATGTCTTCACAGCTCTTGCTTATGCATGCCAACGGAGAACAGAAAACAGCATGTGGCCACCCAACTGAGCTATAGCCATAACCCCCACTTCCTTGCTGGGTGGGAATTATGAAGCAAGATGCCAAGGCACATCATGAGCCTTGTGTTCAGATAAGAGAGGCACTAGCATGCCAAAAAAAAAAAAAACAACTCAGTGTACTCTGTGTTGTCACAATGGTCCCTTGAGGGAAAACCTAGAGGGAGGTAAATTTCAGTTTGAGATAAAGAAGAATGTTCCTGAAACACCTGACAGCCCCAACTGTCCTTGAATGAGCAGCCCTGGGAGGAAGGTTGCTCCTTCCTCTGTTGGTACGTGTGGAGGCTGTAGAGGCACCTGGCAGGGCCGCTAAGAAGGAAATCTGAGCCCAGAATGGGCTGTTGGACCAGAGAAGTTTTGAGGACCCTCCAGACTCCAAGTTTCTTTTT
Source organism: Craseonycteris thonglongyai (assembly GCA_004027555.1). Lineage (NCBI taxonomy): Eukaryota > Metazoa > Chordata > Mammalia > Chiroptera > Craseonycteridae > Craseonycteris > Craseonycteris thonglongyai. The sequence goes on from PVKE010017783.1 coordinate 18,239, forward strand.
TTTCTTATTTTAAGATTTGTTTTATTGTTTGAAAGAAGGTGAGAGAGAGAGAGAGAGAGAGAGAGAGAGGAGAAAAAGGCCCAGAGCAGTCTCCATAGTTGTAGATCATTAGTTGGGACATGGTTTCATTCCACACAGGTGGATGTGGGGCCACACGGGGCAGAAACTGAACTAGGGGCCTCCTGCATGAGAGATGAGAATCTTTGCAGCCATCTCGGCGGTTACCAGCTGCGTCGCAGTTCAGCATATGGGTTTGCACGGACCGGGGCGGGGATCTGATCCCTAGACCTCACAGTTGCAAAGCAAGCACTCAACCTGTTGAGCTATCCTGGCAGCCCCTCCAAGTTTCAATGATCCTTTTTTTTTTTTTTTTAGTTTATTTGAGTCAAACTGACAATATATTTTGGGGAGCAAGATCTCAAATGCTCCAATGACTCTTAAAACCTTTGTTCAAATGTGCATAGAGCCCTGCTTGTTGCTTCTTTACTCACTTCCTTCATTTACTCATCAAATTTGTCACTTAATTGCAACCCATTCAAACCTTATGCATCCTTCTTATTCCCTGACAAGGCCCTTGGACTTCTACTTCCTTCTGTGCCACTACATTCACCTTCCCTCTTCTTCACCTTAACCTTTGTAGACCTGGCACTACCTACAGTAGGACTAAGGGACAGGAAGCCAGGCCCCGGGAGGCTCAAGTAAGAGTTCTTGACATCCAAGGGGAGCACTCTAGGTTGGACTTCTTGATGCAAACCTGTGCTTCACACAGGTCATTTCCTGGATAGGGTTGCAGAAAACCTGAAGAGAGGACCTTACACTGTAAGGCTTACAGCATACAGCAGCAAAGGCTGTCTACATCCTGAGCCTCTTGTCCAAGTTGAGCACTTAAGGTGGGAGCCATTGAGACAAGGGGTCCTGCACCGGCACAACTCAAATTGCTTGACTCTCTTTTCTCCTTGGCTCTCATAGTCGCAGGGGGCAGGCATTTTTCTATTTCCAAGTCCAGGGGCTCAGATGCCAGGATATATCCTAAGAAACCACACAAGTCAGGCCTGCCAGCTAGAACAGGAGCTCCGGCTCAGTCCCTCCTCAGCCTGGCGCTTGGCCATGGCCCCCTCGAGTGTGTACCCACTGTGCTATTTTTCAGAAGAATATGAGGAACAGTACTCGGAGGCCAGACTGCTGGGGCAGACCTTCCGCTCTGCTGATGAGGCCCCTGAGCCCACCCCCAGCCCAAGGCCCCAGTCTGCCAGGCGTCTGGAGTTTGTATTAATGGTGAGTTGCCTCTTCCCCTGCTTGGGAGAGCCAGCATGCAGAGCTCACCCTGCGCCCGCTGACAGGGGACCTCGAGCTGCTTACATTATCCACCAGAAGCTACTGCTCACCTCTGCTCACCAGCAGAACGACCCTGAGGCCCAGCCACGATGAGCCCAGCACACCAGGTGTCTGGCCTAGCAGCCTGTCCACGCTTTCCTGTCTCCCAGACGAAGGCTCCAAGCACCCTGCCTAGACAGCCATCCTGTGGGCATAGCTCATCGCCAGTCAGGAGCACACCCTTCCCATCACCTTCTTTCCCAACAGCCTGCAAAACAGCAGCTGAGCGAGGATGAGACTACCACCCAGGGGGTGAGGGCCCCTGAGGCCTCCCTGAGCCTGTCGACCACAGCTGACAAGCAAGCTGCCTGGAATAGCCCCTTCTCTCTGCCCATCCCAGAGGAGAAGCGATGGCTTCAGCCTTGCTCCACGCACTCTGACATTGTGCCCATCAACGTCTCTGGTAGAGTTGCTTAGCACCACCTCTGTTTGCTTCCCTCCATGCCGATAGAGACCATCTGCTCCAAATGCACTGGGTGCTGGGGGAGGGAGCGAGACTGTCTTTGCTACTGGCTTACCCTGCACTGTCAAGGTCATGGCTCTCGCCAGGGAACAGAGGCATGCAGAAGAGGGGGCTCTGGCTGCTCTTTCTTCACTCTCCACTGGCACTGCCACACTAACTGAGACCATCTGATAGCGAGCAACTGTTCCTAATGGAAAACTCAGAAACTTTATGAACTTGCGTGCTCTTTGGAGCGTCTATAAAAATGTTAAGTTCGTCAGTTGTTTGGGCTGGGAAAAGAAAACTTCTTGTGCCAGAAGGCAGCTGTGGATAGGAGTTGAAGGGGAAGTGTGAGGTTCAGAAGCTGGTGGTAAAAGGGAGGCTCACAGCCAGGGTACAGACCTTGGGCCTTAGGGCACTTTACGTAGATGCTCGCTCTTCTAGTGAGATGGGCCTCCTCAGCTTGTGGGGCAAGAGCAATGGGAAGGAAGCAAGGCCAAAAAGACCGAAGGAGAACCGAGTACTACCTTAAGAATGGAGAAAATGATCTATGTAGCTCAGCTGGCTGTAACTTTGGGGACGGACACGTGACACCTTCTACCAAAGACGTTAGTCATACATGCTTCACACTCCAGTGGCTATAAGTGGGAAAGGAGGAGGGTTGCTCATTTCAGGAGAAAGGGCCACAGACCCGATGAAATTGAGACTTCCTAACCCAAAGGGACCAAAGGCACTCTGTGAGCCAGTGCTGGCCTGTGGGATGCTGGGGGAAGTGGATGAAGATGATGAGGATGGCTCTGGCCACATGTGGTGATGCTCCCTGGATATGGGGTCATCCAGTGCCACTGGTGTCATCTCAGGAAATCAGAGGCAGGAGATGGAGCCCACAGCCTAGAAAGACATACCAGGAGGAGCGAGGGCTGAGAGGGGAGACTCCATATGCAGCCGTGGGGCTGAGAGAAGGGTTTGGTTAGCCAGCTTTTGAATGAGAGGCAGTGAGGGGAGCAGCAGACCTCATCCCCCTACCTCCCCATCCCCCTACCCCTGCCCCTGCCTCAGCAACTCCACAGGAGCAAAGACGGACCTGGGGGATTAAGAGAAATAGATCCCAGGAGAGAACTTTGGCTACTTCCTTGAAGGGAGGACAGCTTCTTGGATACACTGCCCTTAGGCCCACAGAAAGGCTTTCTTTGCGAAAAGATTACAATCTAGAAACTTCTAGTCTCAACCTGCTTCTACACCAGCAGTTCTCACCCGAGGCTGTACATCTGAATAGTCAATCAGCCAGGGAGTTTGACAAAACACTTCTGCCTGGGCTCTGCTCCCTGAGATTTCAATGTTCTGGAGTGGGGTCCAGGTATTAGTGTTTCCAAAACTGCCCAGTTTATTTTGATATGTAGCCAGGGTTGGAAAACCATAGCTCTTGGCCACCTAGGACTCACGGGTGACCCTAAGTAGGGCCTATGAAAGCCAGCATGTGTGCCTTGGGGCGCTGGGTGTCCAGGGCCAAGTGGGAGGGATGTGGAAGAGGGGTCACCTGCCTGGATGCTATTCATGCTCATCGCTACTGCCATCATCCCTTCTCTCCACCTCAGGCCAATTTCCACTATACTGTAAACAGAAACTGAGATACACCCAAGTGTCTTTATTTTGGCTACAGGGCAGCAGTTTGATAAGCATGCAAGTTTGCGACACTCATTGTTTAACACAGAGACAGCCGTGAACCCCAAGTCCACCCTGAGGCGGAGGCGGACCATTATTGGATTCTCTAACTTTTCCCAGCGAGACCAAGGTGACCCCACCACAGCTAATCCCCAAGACCCTTGTTCTTGCTCACTCCTACCAATCCCACCACCCAGGTGGTATCATGGTGATGGGGGACAGGAATAATTTGGGGGTGGGGGGCTTCAGATGCCCTGAAAAAGCCAATGTGATCATGAAGGACCACCAAGGGCCTTTGGTCAAGGGGAGCAACTGAATATGAAAAGCAGGTCTCCCAGGCTATAAATTCATTGTGGTTGTGTTGTTTCCCATTGTAAATGGACTATAGCCGTGTATGCCAAGTTTAGGCAAACAGAGAAAACAGGCAGGGGGAAGCATTGCTAAAAGTCCCATCTCAGCAGGACCATCAGTGCTACTAAGCGCTTGCCATCCAAAGAGCACAGACCAGAGCGATGTGGATGCAAATCCTGGCCTGTCCACTTACTAACCGTGAGGCCGAGGCCAGATTACATAACCTCTCCGAACATCAGCTGTTTCATCTGTACATTGGAGAGAATGATACCAACCCAGGGGAGTTGTCGTGAGGATTAGTTATTGTATGTAATTTGCCTACCATGTGCCTGGTACACAGTTCATATTCAACAAATGGTGGCTGTTATAAATGATCATAGTATGAGTAGCAATGACGACGACGGTGATGATGATGATGACAATAGAACAGTGATCTTTATTGTATGTATGAGAGATCTTTGGGGATTTTGAACATCTAAATGGTTCCCTCACAATGGTAGGTTATCTTAAGTCGCTCATGTTGCAAAGCTAAAAAGGGGAAGGTGCCAAAGATGCCGCCACTTTCCAGCTGTGGCATGCTCCAGATTCACTGCTGGAGGTGAAAGTCACACAGTGCTGTCCTCTGTCAGTTCATATCCTCTGCTTTCCTCTCAGGAGAGTTGAACGCTGAGGTCTGTGGTGATTTCGTGAGCCTGGGGTTCAAATCCTAGGAAAAACCCAAGGTAGCCCCCACCTGCCACTTTGCTCTAAAAGGAATAACCAAAGCTGCAAAGTCTTTGACGGCCATCTGGACAACTCGAGGGCCCCTGAGACTCACTGCGTGACGATGGGCAAGGACCCAACTTTTCCCACATCCTCTTCTATGGAAAAGGAGAACCAAGGAATTCTGACCAAGCTGTTGGCAAAGGCTTCTTGGCAAAAATGTGATGCTGTCTCGGAAGCTGCCAGGGGATCCCTGGCTGCCCCACTAATGTTCTGCGTTTTCCTCCTGCAGGTCACAACAGCCCCGCAGGCAGGGTGCCCCATTCTGCCAGCTCAGACATCAGACCCAGTCATTCTGTTCCACAAGGTGTTTATGGAAGAGTTGCAGTTGGTCAGGAAGCTTCGTTCCCAAATCCCAACTCACCGGGACTGAGAGCTCCTTCTAGGGATCCAGGAGAACCCCTCCCGGTGCGTGGTTGCACCAAGCCTCCTGGCATGGAGAGCATGGCAGTGGTGTATAGTGTCCCCAGTTCCTGCAATGGACCAGCAGAATCTCCATTCTCTGCTTCTTGGAAAGGAGATGCTTTTACCTACATGACTCCAAGTGCCACCAGTCAGAACAATCAGGTTAACAAAAATGGAAAACAGCCTTCTTCTGGGAATTCGTGGGTCTCTCTGCACACACTGCCACCTCTGGTTCCTAAGGAGGCTGCAACCATCTTTGTCACCCGTGATAACCCCGCGGGATGCAGTGGGTCAGCTGGCTACTCTGAGCACCCTACCCAACGAAGGCAAGTATTGGAGCAGCCCTTTAAGATCGGCCTTCTGACTGGTGGTCCCTCAAGACTGGAGATAGGCCCAGGTGGGGCCAACAAGTTCCGGGAGCGGTCGCTGTCAGTGCCCACAGACTCAGGTGCCACAGACATGGACTATGGCGAAGAGCAGAAGGCCAGTGAAGCCTGTGCCCTGCCTTATGCCAGTACAAGTTCTGAAGGCAGTAACAGTGCCGACAACATTGCCTCCCTTAGTGCCCAACAGGAGGCCCATCCCAGAAGGCAGAGATCCAAGAGTATTTCACTTAAGAAGGCCAAAAAGAAGCCTTCCCCACCAATGCGCAGTGTCTCACTGGTCAAAGATGAACCAATCCTCTTGCCAGAAGGTGGCTCAGCACTATCCAAGGATCAGAGGCCCAGGAGCCTTTGCCTCTCCTTGGAACACCAAGGACATCACTCATCCCCGGGTCACCCAGCTGTGCCACCCGTCAAAGACCCAGAAGGTACACAATGTTCTCAGCACTGGTATCTTAGTGACTGGAAGTCCGGTGACACCTATCAGTCCTTGTCCAGCTCCAGCACTGCCACTGGCACCACGGTCATTGAGTGCACCCAAGTTCAGGGCAGCTCAGAATCTCTTGCCTCCCCTTCCACCTCCAGAGCCACTACGCCTTCCCAACTGTCCATTGAGGTAGAGGCCAGGGAGGTGCCCTCGCCAGGAAGGCTCACTGGGCTGATGTCACCCTCCAGTGGGTACTCCAGCCAGTCAGAGACACCAAAACCTACTGTCTCTATGTCCTTGACCTTGGGCCACTTGCCCCCTGCAGGCAGCAGTGTCCGGGTGCGTCCAGTGGTACCCGAGAGGAAATCATCACTACCCCCAACATCACCCATGGAGAAAATTTCCAAGTCACGACTCTCATTTGAGCTACCGTTGACCACTTCAACCCACCTGGATCTGTCTGGGATGAGTATCTCCATCCGAAGCAAAACCAAGGTGAGTCGGCATCACTCAGATACAAATTTTGGGGCCAAGCTGGCCCAGAAAACTAGCCCCAATCAGCCAATCATGCCCATGGTTACTCAGTCTGACCTACGTTCTGTTCGCCTGAGGTCAGTCAGCAAGTCTGAGCCAGAAGATGACATCGAGAGCCCTGACTGTGCTGAGGAATCAGGAGCAGAAGTCTTTACCTTGCCAGAGAGAAAGACGAAGCCTCCCATAGCCGAGAAACCCCCACTGGCCCGAAGGCCTCCAAGCTTGGTCCACAAGCCACCATCTGTCCCTGAGGAGCACCCACTAACTTCACCTACATTGGCTACGACCCCTAAGAGCTCAAGTCAACACATGAGGCCACTCCCTCCAGACACCTACCTGGTGGCACGGAAACCAAAGTCCTCCAGCTTCCCTGAGGCCAGAAGCCCAGGGGCGTCAACAGCCCCTTCCTCTCTTGTTTTCACACCTTTTGCCAGTCCCTCTGGTACTTTCTTCTCAGGAACACAGCATCCTCCCCAGGGAAGTATGGAGGATGAGGTTCCCAAGGTGAGAGCCCTGCCTGAAAGAATTAGCCTCCAGAGCCAGGAAGAAGCTGAAAAGAAGAAAGGCAAGATCCCACCTCCTGTACCAAAAAAGCCCAGCATGCTGTACCTGCCTCTCACCTCACCCACGGCTCAAATGGAGGCCTGCGTGGCTGAACCAAGGCTGCCTCTCAGCCCCATCATCACCCTGGAGGAAGATGCCAAGTGTCCTCGTACCAGTGACCAGCTGCAGTCACCTGGTACAAGAATGACTTCAACACCACAAGCTGACTGTGAAAGGGAGGCAAGCCCTACAGGTTAGTAAACTGCCTGCTGGCTTTTCCTTTCAAATCCCAGGGGAGACGAGGGTGAGGATGAAGTGCCAGTGCCCTGTGGTCCTTATCCTATGATGGCCAAGTCAGGAGAGGCACCTCGTGAGGGTTTGGATTGCTCCTAAATATGCCTCACTGCCCTTGGGATCAGAACTGACCCAGGGGTAGATCTCCAAGAACCCTCAGTGCTGAGATATTGAAATCAAACTAGGCCTTCGGTGCCCATCTGCCTAGTTCCTACCCCCTGCCCTAGGAACTCTCTCCACTTCACTGTACAGGACTTTTCATGAGCCACACTGAATCTGGTTTCATACATGGGACTCTATGCATTTGACTGTTCTAGGGACCTCATACAAGGGCAATCATACAGTATTTGGCTTTTTATGATTGGCTTATTTCACTTAGCATAATGTCCTCCAGGTTCATCCGTGTTTCTCATCATTCTTTAAAGATTGATTTTATTGTTTTTGACAGAGAGACAGAGACAGAGAGAGACAGAGACAGAGAGAGACAGAGACAGAGAATAGAGAGAGAAGGGGGAGGGCCCAGAGCAGTCTCCATAGTTGTACATCATCAGTTTTCCACAGGGTTTTGTTCCACACAGGTGGGCAGGGGCCATGCAGGGCCAGAACTAGGCTGGGGGCCTCCCGCATGGGAGGCACACCCCCTTAAGCCAGGGGCCGAACCGGAGGCGAGAACCGAACTGGGGGTCTCCCCAATGGGAAGCACACCCCAGTTCAGCATATGGGGTCCACACAGGCCAGGGCCAGGAATCAATCCTCGGTCCTTGGGGCTGCAAAGCAAGCACGGAGCCACCCCAGCCTTCCCTCATCATTTTTGAACCCTTACCATCAACCATCAAAATCTTAGGTTCCGGCCTTCCTTAAGCTGATTTAGACTTTGAACACAAATTAAATCATTGTGACTAAAACGCACAAACAAATCAAAGCCCCACGTAATTTTAGAATATTCTTCCGCAGACTCCACAGGCTCCCTCTGAGATTCAGATTGGCCTGACTCCCACCCACTGGTTGAGTCATTGCTTCAGATTGTTCTCAGCTTCTTGATTTTTAAAAATGACATATTTAAAACAAGAACATGTCAAGCAACCTGTTGTAACGGAAGAGGCGAGCGAGAACAGGGACACAGGCTGATCTTTACCACTCAGTGCACCTTGGCCAGATCACTCAGCTTCTGAACATCGTGTTCCTTTACAAAAGGGAGACATTAGGAGTCTCTGCCCAGCTGCCCTTCCTTTGAACAGGAGATGAAACGTGGATAAAAATGTGCTCTGTTCTCACTGGGTGGTCAAAGTAATTCCTCCTGGTTCTTATACCTAGGGAGTTCTATGCAAACAAGCACTGAAGAAAAAAGTGTCATCAGTGATAAAACAGCTGAATGGATTGCGGAAGAAGATGACGATGTATTTGTGGCTTCACGCACAACTGAAGACTTATTTACCGTGATTCACAGGTCTGGAACAATTGCCTTAATGTTGACTGTATTTGCCTTCCCTTTTTATACCACCAGACAAGCTGCTACCTCTAAGCAGCCATTAGCATTGAAACTGGAGACTCAAGTTCAGCTACCCACATAGGTGAAAGCAGTCCAGGAACTCACAGCGTCAGATCACTGGCATCTTTGGGTGAAGTGGAGGCGGGGTGGGGGAGGGAGGACCAGGTGCCCAGTGCGAGGCCCCTCGTCTCCTAGCAACCGCACAGCCTATTGTGACTCCATCTGCTCTCTCACGGCTTTGTCTAGTCAGAGACATTTAACTCTTCACAGAATTCCTTGTACCAAAAATACCAGGAAGTGAAGTGAGGCACCAGGAGCTTAGGCCAAGAGGGACCACATGGGGTCCCAGTTATTGGACTCTGAAGAGGAAATTGGAAAAAGGGCCCGGTTATTGGAGCCAGAACAGCAGTTCAGAGCAGGATCTTGATTCAGTCACTGAGCTACTCAGTTCACCTCCTTCAATTTCTTTGGTCCCAGAACCAGGGCAGACACAGGCCAAAGTGACTGCAGCTGTAGGCATCGAAGGGAATATAGGGACAGCGGGCTGGCCAAGGGAGTTAAGGACTTAACGATGACAGGAAAGCTGGTGAGTACAGCGGCATAGACGTTCCAGAGCATGTCACTGGCATTGATGAAGTTATAGGAAGCACTAGGAAAGGGCTCAGGCACACATTTTCTCAAAGCAAACGTTCTCTTCTTTAGGTCCAAAAGAAAGCTGCTTGGCTGGAAGGAGCCCGGTGAGGCCTTTGCCGGAAGCAGCAGACCGAGCTCCCACTCGCCAATAAGGAACGCAGCAGATGCACCAACCAGTGAGTCGCCCACCTCTGCAGGGTCAGGCGGCAGTGCCAGCCTAGATGCTGGCAGAAATGATGATTTCAAAGCCTTGCTACAGAAGAAGGGAAGTAAGGCAACTCCAAGGTCCCGCCCCTCAGCAGCTGAACTGCTGAAGACCACTAACCCACTGGCTCGGAGAATTATCGCACAGTTTTCAAAGGACTATGACGCCACCGATAGCCCCAGTACCTAAGCCCGGGGTTGAGCAGGCAGGGTCCAGTTAGTCAACTTGAGACGAGAAGGGGGAAGGGAAAGGGTTCTCAAGCGAAACTATGGAAATAACAAAAAAGCCTACATGTCTTTTACATTAACTTACACTCTGGAAGAGAGACCACTTTATCTAGAACTAAACTCATCAGGCACTTTAATCATCCTCAGACATTTGACCTTTTCATACTTAAAATCTTGCCATTACCAATTTCCCCCTTATTCTCCCCCAGTGGTGTGCACTAAGAGGAACTTCTCAGATGCAAGAGTACATGTGCCATTTTTTTCAATCAGTGACCATGCTGCTCCACCCCTGGCCCCTGTCACTGAGGGGCACAGTGTGAGAGCAGATCGGGGGCTTCCAGACCTGGGGGCATAGGGAGCCATTGCTGATTATTCACTTTCCTGGCGAGGCCTTGGTAACCTGTGTGGAGAAACAGAAGGACTTGATGCCTCTTCCACCACAATGTAACTCTCCCCCGCAAGAGGTTTGCAGGTGTGCACTTCCTTCGGCATGGGGTTGATTGGATGGCTTTTCTTGTGCAAAATATGAATGTGACTCTGTCCTGAACTTCATGCCTTTTTCAGTTTGATTGTCTACACGGAGATCAGGGTGATGAGTTTCAATACCATATAGACACTTTCCCCCAGCCCTTAGTTAGAAAAGGTCAGGATGGGTGGCTTGGGATGAACCAAGCTCAGCCACTGAACGAAGCAGCCATTGTTTTCACACCAATGTACCCAAGGTAACTTGCATGTGCGCCTTGAGATCCTTCAAGTGTCTGTCAACAATAGCTAGGATTTGTGCCCAGCTATGCTGCATTCTAAGAACTGTCATTTCATTTGCATATAACGTTCATTACGTGAAGTAATTAACTGAAGGAACAGCATCATCAAAGGCTCAAGGAGAGAAAGGAAGTATAACTTGCTCACCATCATTCAGTGCAAATTGTGCTTTGTGTTTGGTTTGGTTTGGTTTGGTTTGGTTTGGTTTGGTGTAAAGGAAGTTTTATTCTGGTCCAAACCTGAGAACATACGGACTAAAAGGGTACATCCAGAATCCAAAAGGCAGCCTTGCAAGTTGCTATGGCCTCTAATACACAAAAGGGCTACTTTTTGCCATTCAGTTTCTGCTGTTGGACCAACTTTCAGTTAACCTTGTGGGGGGAGAATGTAAGAACTGGATAAATGGGATGCTGATGGAGCCCCAGAACAATCATCATGACCCTCTTGTCCCACCCCAAAGCTTATAGGCACTATTCTTGTCAGTTCAATTTTCTAAGCAAAGCAAGAGCAGTGATTTATTTCATTTTCATATGTCTCGTTTCTGGGAGGGAAAACAGACAAAGTATTGAACAAAGAAAACTGGCTGACCAATAATGGAGGGTTAATTGTCCACCGTTCCCAAGAGGGAGAAAGAAGGCAAATGAAACCGTAGCCTGCTTCACAAAGAGGGTCCCTTTACACCTTTTTCCTTCATGCCCCAGACCCAAACATAATCATTGGTAAACCTCCTGCCCCAGAGACAAGCAGATCTTGATTTTGATTGGTCACATTCCTCACCAATGAGAAGCAAGCTAGCCCAGCTGCCCACATTGCAGTGGACTGAGCAGCTGAAAAACCACACTGAATGCTGAGAAAACTTGGGCCTCATACCGAATCCCTAGGCCTAGGCCCTTGGTTGGTACACTTCTGAGTAAGGCCAGGCCCACTGACTCCCTTGCAATCAAGACTTACCCCTGATTTAGACAGGAGCCACTTAGAATAATAAACAAAAGCCCAGTTGCTTTTGAAAACATTCAAAACTATTTGGTTTGAAGGTCCTGACCGGATTTCAGTGGTTTTTGCCTGAAATAAAATAGATTTATTCCTGGTCTTAATTTATATATGAATGCCACACTTGTCTGCACCAGACTCAGAATTCCAAAAGATGGAAACATTTTGCTCTGTAGGAAACAGAAGGACTGTGCATTTGCCTGACAAAGATGAACAGCGGTGAGGGCTTTCTCCTTGGGGACTATTATGAATAGCTGAACTCCAAAGCCCAGTATGAAACTCACATGGTATAGAACTTGTTACTTTGGCTGATTTTTCTGGAAGCTTCTTTGCTACTTCTAGTGGGTTTTGCTTCTCCCCTCACCTTGCTACCTCTGGTGGTTTTCCCAAAAGAGTCTAAGTTGAATGCCCAGAGACCTTTACATTTTTCAGTTACTTTGAGTCTTGCTTTCCTCTACAATACTCTGTATGGCTGGAATTTTTAGAACATCTTCTACATCATCATTATGACCCTCAAATAGCCAGTGGTGTTTCCATTAGCACAAGAGGATTTGGGGCAGAGTGTATGGTCAGAGGTAACACTGAAAATTGGAAAGATTCATTTAATACTTTGCAACAG
>PVKE010017784.1:0-30340 GCA_004027555.1 Craseonycteris thonglongyai
CAGTTCAGCACGTGGGTCCTGCCTGGGCCGGAGCCGGGATTCGATCCTCGGTCCTCATGGCCTCAAAGCGAGCGCTCAACCCGCTGAGCCGTCCCGGCTTTCCCCGAAAATGGAAAATTTTAAATACAAACATTGTATAATCTAACTCTAGTTCGGAAAGGGCATTGTGACTACTGTACTCTTTTGAGAATAAATTTCAGAGGAGCAAGTGTAAAAATGGGGGGACTATTTGAGGTTAATGTCACAATTTAGGTGGAGAGGAAGGTGGTTCAGTGTAAAGCAGCAGCATTGGAGGTAGTGAAAAGTGGTCACATGTTACATATTTTTGATGATAGAAATGATGAGATTTCTTGATAAATTGGATATGCTTTGTGAAAGAAAGATTAACGATAAAGATGACTTCAAAATCTATGACCTAAACAACTGAAAAGATAAAGTTATCTACAGTAATGAAGACAATTGAGAGTGGAACAAGTTTTGGGGGTAATACCAAGAGTTCAGTGTTAGACATGTTAACTTGAATATATCTATTAGGCATCTGAGTGGAGAGATCTAGAACACAGTTGTACATGAGGCATATTGTGACACAATGGTTAAAAATGTAAAATCCTTTTTTTTTTTTTTTTTTTTTTTTTTTTTTTTTTTTTTTTTTTTTTTTTTTTTTTAAGATTTATTTTATTTCAGCAACAGAGAGACAGAGAGACAGAGAGAAGGGGGAGGGCCCAGAGCAGTCTCCACAGCTGCACATCATTAGTTTTGACATTGTTTCATTTCACAGGTTGATGTGGGTCTGCGCAGGCAGAAACTGAAATGGGGGCTTCCCACATGGGAAGCATGCCCCAGTTCAGCATATGGGTCCACATGAGTGAGGCTCTGACTCAATCCCTGGACCCTGGACTCAATCCCTGGCTACAAGGCAAGCACTCAACCTACTGAACACCATCCTGATGTTCCAAGAGTGTAAAATCTTGAACCAAATTGTCTGTTCAAACTGTCTGCCTTTTCAACTTATTGGTTGGCTGTATTACTTCAAAAATGCTATTTTACCTATTTGTGCTTCAAATTTTGATCTTTAAAGTGACAATTACAACAGTACCTACCTCATGTGGTGCTACTGTCACCATGCCACAGGCAGGACAGTCAAAGAAAATGACGAAGGCACAGTTGTCATTCGAGGAGTGCAAGACCAATTTGAAGTGATATTTAAAATGTGAGAATGGTTTGGAAGTACAAGAGTGGAGGTCTGAACTTCCAACATGCCTAACTATTGCACGTATTTGTAATATGTTTGACACACGGTAAATTGATACTGCATGCACAGTGATACCAGTGGACACTAGTGGGTCAATGTGGCTCAAACAGTTGTTTGCCTTAATCAGAAGTGTGTGGATACTGATGGTAACCACTTTGAGCACTTTTTGTAATTACAGAAGTCAAATATGACTTGTATTCATATTTTGTTATTGGTGTATATTGAATGTAACAACTTTAAAACATTTTTTTCCTTTCTTAAATTGTGTACATTTTTTGTTTGTTTGTTTTTTCTGGCACCTTCTGTATATATAGTAGGAAAGAATGAAATGTTTTCCTACCCTTTTAGGTTCTGACAGTAGTCTAATAATCAAATCAACATGATACAGAATAATACCACCAACAACAAAATTTTGTCACATATGTATATATGAGAACTGGACACACATGAGTCAGAGACCTTCTCTACCTGACAGGTTCAGAGACAGAAAGATAAAATGAGGTCTCTATAACGTCCTAAGATAAGAAATGAGCTATGAGCCCTGAGGCTTTGGAGGAGATGAGGGTAATTTGCCGGACAATAAGAGCAGATGGTCAGTAATTAGATGTTGGACCTGCTATATAGATAGGTCATAAAAAGTTATTTTTGGTAACAGCTCTTATTATAGGCAAAGCCCCCAATTTATATTCTTCTGGATAGTTAAGGGAAGGGTCAAATTCTCTCCTGAGCTGGCAGAGTTTTGATTACCTTCAGCTCAATATAATCTACATGCCAAAGTGGCACATTTAAACCCTTTCAGTCACCTCTTTGAAAGCTGATGAGTAGTTTTACCTTGCAGAAGTTGGGCTGGTATATTGCTTCGTGTCATTGAGTAATTCTCTTAGTTCTGAGAACAGGTTAGTTCAGTTAGACAGTTTTCTCTCATTTCAACAAGTAGTGATGTAGGTGGGTTCCCAAAGTTAAGCCTACGGCGCAGGTATTCAGGTATTTGATAAAAGATATCTCAACGGAAAGAAGAGAAAAACAATGGCTAATGATTGGCTAATTTTGGACTTCCGAAGGCAGGCAGTTGAGATTTCCAGATGCCTGGCTCTATGCATCTTCAGATTGAATGAGGGCAGGCAGTGACAGTCTGATTTTTTAAAATTAGTTTCATCTGTACAATAGAACAAAATGCTTAGACATTTGTAGCTCGTATATAATGATAGCCCCACAGATCTATTTCTCATTTGATACCTTACATAACTATTACAATACTATTGACTATGTCCCCTGGGCTGAACTCTATGCATTCCATGATTATATGTATTGTCCAATTTGTTGACATACAGTTGCTCAAAGAATTTTCTTACAATTTTTAAAAAAGATTTATTTATTGTTTTTGACAGAGAGAGAGAAAGATGCAGAGACAGAGACAGAGAGAAGGGGGAGGGCCCAGAACAGTCTCCATAGTTGCACATCATTGGTTTTTCCACATAATTTCATTCCACAGGTGGGCGGGGCTGCACAGGGCAGGAACTGGGTTGGGGTCTCGCCCTGGTGAGAACTGAACTGGGAGCACTCCCCGGTTGAGCATATAGGTCAGCACGACAGGGACTGGGATTGGATCCTCTGTCCCCAGGGAAGCAAAGTGAGTGCCTAACTCACTGAGCCATCCCGGCTTCTCCTTTTTTGGATTTTTGTGGTGTCTGTTATCACTTCTCCTCCTTCATTTCTGATTTTATTTATTTATTTGGATCCTCTCTCTTTTTTTCTTGAGGAGTCCGATTAAAAGTTTGTAGACTTGTTTATCTTTTCGAAGTACCAGCTCTTGGTTTTATAGATTTCTTTATTGCCTTTTATTTGTCTCAATTTTGTTTATTTCCACTCTGATTTTACTATTACTATTTCCTTCCTTGTACTCACTTTGGGCTTTGTTTGTTGTTTGTATTCCAGCTTCCTTAGCTGTAAGGTTAAACTGTTTATTTTCGATTTTTGCTATTTCTTTAGGTAGGCCTGCATTGCTATGAATTTCTGTCTTGTGACTGCTTTTGCTGTGTCCCAAAGATTTTGTGTTGTGTTTATTTTCATTTTTTGTGTACTTGAAGGTAATTTTTTATTTCTTTCTAATTTTATTGTTGACCCATTCTTTGTTTAGTAGCATTTTTTTGTTGTTGTTAAATTAACTGGGGTGACATTAATTGATATCAGTTACATTGTTTCTGGGTGTACAATTCTACGTTACATTGTCCATACATCCCATTATGTAGTAGTATATTTTTTAGCCTTCATCTGTTTATGTGTTTTTCAAGCTTTTTTTATTTTTTTGTTTTGTTTCTTTGTAATGGATTTTAAGTTTCATACTATTGTGGTCAGATAAGATGCAGGATATGATTTCAATTTTTTAAAATTTATTGAGGCTTGTTTTGTAGCCTAACATGTTGTCTATCTGAGAAAATGTCCCATGTGCACTTGAAATGAATATATATTCTACTGTTTTGGGATAAAATGCTCTAAAAATATCAATTAAATCTATCTGGTCTAGTATGTCATTTAAGGCCACTGTTTCCCTGTTGATTTTCTGTCCAGAAGATATGTCCATTGTTGTCAGTAGGGTGTAAAATTTTCTTACTGTTATTGTGTTACTGTTAATGTATGTCTTTATGCCAGTCACTATTTGCTTTATGCATTTAGGTTCTCTTATGTTGGGTGTATAAGCATCTACAAGAGTGATGTCCTCTTATTAGATTGATCCCTTTATAATTATGTAATGTCCTTCTTTGTCTCTTTTCATAGTTTTTGTCTTAAAGTCTACTTTATCAGCTATAAGTGTGGCTACCCCAGCTTTTTTCTTGTTTCCATTTACATGAAATATCCTCTTCCATTCTTTTACTTTCAGTCTATGCATATCTTTTCATCTGTGGTGAGTCTCTTGTAGACAGCACATGCCTGGGTCTTGTTTTCTTATCCATTCAGCTACCCATGTCTTTTGATTAGAGCATTTAGTCCATTTACGTTTAAGGTAATTATTGATAGGTACATAGTCATCACCATATTATTATTCATATTTCTTATCTTATTTTGTGTGCTTGCTTACTCCTTTCTTCTGCTTAAAAAAAAAATCCCTTTGACATTTTTTGTAATCTGGCCTGATGGGAGTGAATTCCATAAACTTTTTCTTGTCTTGGAAGCTCTCTACCTCTCCTTCAATTTTAAATGATAGCCTTACTAGGTAGAGTAGTCTTGATTGTAGGCCCTTGTTTTGCATTACTTTTAATATTTTCTGCCACTCTGGCCTACACATTTTCTGTTGAAAAATCCACTGATAATCTTATTGTAGCTCCCTTGTAAGTAACTAGTTGTGTTTCTCTTGCTACTTTTAGAATTCTCTCTTTGTTTTTAACCTTTGCCATTTTAATAGCGATTTGTTTTGGCATGGGGTTGTTTGGATTCACCTTGATTGGTACTTTCTGAGCTTTGTGGGTTTGTGTGTTTATTTCCTTTGCCAGGTTAGGAAAGTTTTCAGTCATTATTTCTTCAAATAGGTTCTCAAGCACTTGCTTCCTCTCCACTCCTTCTGAGACCCCTTTGATACAGATGTTATTAAGCTTAATGTTGTCTCAGAGGTCTCTCAGGCTATCCTCATTTAAAACAATTTAAAAAAAAAATTTTTTTATTCTTCCAATTGGGTATTTCTGCTATCCTGCCTTCCAGATTGCTAATTTGAGTTTCTGTTTCATCAAACTGATTTTGATTTCTTCTATGTAGTCTTCATTTCAGTTATTGTAGACTTTATTCCTGACTGGTTATTTTTTATAGTTTCTGTGTCCTTCTTTGAGGTTGCTATGTCTTTGTTAAAGTTTTCCTAAGTTCCTGAAGCATTCTTTTTCTTTTTTTTAAAGGTGAGAGAAAGAGAGAGAATAGGGAGAAGACCCAGAGCAGCCTCAATAGTTGTACATCATTATTTGTATCATGATTTAATTCCACACAGTTGGATGTGGAGCTGCATGTGGTACAACCGAACCGGAGGCCTCCCACATGGGAAGCAAGAACCTTTGCTGCTAAGTCATTCTAGTGATTACCGGTTACAGTACAGTTCAACATATTGGTTTATATGGGCCAAGTTTCGGACCTCAAGATTGTGAGGCAGGTGCTCAACCATTGAGCTATTTCAGCATCCCCTCTGAAAACGTTCTTACAATATAACCTGTATTTTAAACTCTTTCTCTGGTAGGGTGATTGACTCTATTTAGCTCCATTTGTGGAGGTTTCTCGTTTTTTTATTTGGAACATGTTTTTGTTTCCTCAATGTGGCTTCGTCTCTGAAATTGCTTCTATGTAGTAGGTAGATTGATCTCTTATGTCTCTAAGTCTTTGGTTGGTGGCCTTATGTAGGATGTGTCCTGTGTAGTCCAACGATACTATCTCTCTGATCTCCTGTACGCATGATCTAGGAGTGTCCCTTGAGTGTGTTGTGTGTGTTCTTCAGTCGTAGTTGAGCAGTATGTGGTTCCCAGAATACTGTTAGCTGCCCAGGGTAAGTGGTAGAACAGCATCGAAAGCTCCCCAGGCAGCTGCAGACAGCTGCTTCTGCTGAAGTCCACAAGAAAGTCTTTTCCACCAGTAGGGTAAACCTGATCACTCCGCCACCTAAAGTGTCTCCTGGTGAGCAAAGCAAAGCTCCAGGGGGCCTGTGTGCACAGTCTCAATTTGGCGTCTTTATATCCTCAATTATAGAGGTTCTGTTCAGCCAGTCCTCCAATGTTGCCCAAGGTTGACTGTCCCACTACCTATCTGCAACCTTGAAGTAATACGGGGAGGCTGTAGGCACAGTGTCCACCTAACCTGCCATCTTCCTCACCTGATAGATTTTGTTCATTTATAGGTCGAACACTTCTGCTGATCCTTCTTTAGTAGCCACATGGAGATTTTCCATATGTGAGCTACTGTGGTGATTTCCCTGACATTTACATCAGATCATCTAGCATCAATTCACAGGGCTTCTGGGGGAGCAGAGAGGAAGCAGTTTTAGTTCTTAATGATGCCAAGTCAAAAGTAGGAGAAAATTTGGAAACATTGTTTGGAGAGTTGTAGCCAAATATTTGAAGAAATGACAAGAATTCAGTATCCAATCCAGTTTACAGATTGGAGTAAAACTTCAAAAGACAATAAATAAGTAGCATAGAACTTAATATCCACAAAGTTATATTATTAAAACATATTTTTGTCTCTATAAAATTATCTTTACTTTTTACCAGTGATAGCCAAAGTTAGAAAAATTTGTTTGCAAAATAAGTTTAATTTCAATAAACTTGGCCTGTTGTTTATATAAGTACAGCAAAAATAGAAACTGTACAGGCTCTTTTAAATATACTTTGCTATAAATTTTTATAAGAAATCTCAGATTTAACTTTTAAAAAAAATATATTTTATTTACTTATTTTTGACAGAGAGAGAGAGAGAGAGAGAGAGAGAGAGAGAGCGAGCTGAACTGGGGGAGCTCCCAGCTCAGCACATGGTTCTGCACGGGCCGGGGCCGGGATTCGATCTCTGGTCCCTGGTGCTGCAAAGTGAGCGCTCAACCCACTGAGCCATCCCGGCTTCCCCTCAGATTTAACTTTTAAAGGAACCTCGAGTCCAGGAAAACTAAGCCAAGGATTTGCTATCAGACTTCACAAGCAATACTTGCAGATTTGGGTGAGTTCCTCTCTTCTTGAGGTACCTGAAGTATCTTGTGGTTCCTGCATTTGCCAAGAAGTGACCTTTTTTACTCATCTGTTAAGGCTGTTGGGAACACAAAAGCAAGGTACAAGGCCAGTATTTTCAAGGGTTCTATTGGCTTTCATAAGTTAGTTTTAATTATATAAAGCAATCTGGTTGTATGTGAGTTTAAGCATGACTCTCTCTCATACATGACATTACTTTAAAAACCTTAGTAATATAAAAAGTGTTTCCAATTGTGTCATGTTGCAAGAACAATTTCGTATGGAACTTACACAAATAACTAGATTGCCATGAATATCATAATAGTCACTGAAATTTTCTGAATTATGGAGAGGTTAAGTTGGAAGAAATAAATGTTTCAATTTTGCTTACAAATGTGCAATTTACCAAATTTCTCTAAGTCATAGATAATTTAAGAGAAAAAGTTTCCTTAGATTGGGAAAATAAAATGAAATAAAATCAAGAACTATTGATGCTTTAAACAAAAATTCATAAAAACTGTAATTCTTATCAGCTCATTCAGCCCCAAATTATTAATTCTTATTGATTTTGGTCCTATTGTTATTAGTTTTATGAGTCCAGTCTACTTAATAGAGTTCTGCAAATTCTTACATGGTGGTATGATCTGTAAGTATTAGAAACTTATATTCTACAGTAAGTATCAAAGTCCTTTTCATGAATTTCTCCAAAGATAAAACATATTTGCAAAAACATCAGAATAAGACAATAAATGAAAATAATTAAAAAAAATGGTCTTGGTTAAAGATCTAATGAGAGTGCAATGAAATTGACAAGGGAATTTGCTTATTTCTCTATCACACATTTAAAGATAATAACCAGTCTTATAATTGATAACATCATACCAAGATATATCAGAATTTTAGGAATTTTATACAAGTTCTTGAATACTTACATTAACTAATATCCATCCAAATATAATTAGGAAGTTTTAGAATTACTTTGTTAGCAAAGCACCCTGTGCAATTTAACATATCAAATCTACCTCATTACTGTGAAATCTCTCTTTTTGTAAGAAGAAACAAATTTTTGAGATGTTTCGGGCACCCTCTGAAAAATGCCAAACTTAGTTTTTTTAGATTTTATTTGGAATATTTTTGGGAGTTTATCAGAAATATTAAAGAGATTTTTAAATAGTCAAATAGGATCATAGGTCACTGTAAAAAATAAAAGAGCTTGCTTATCCATTTAACCATAGTGACAATAAAATATGACAAAGGCAAATATAAAAGGTTACATAGTTGTGAGCAAATTAAGCCTTTCTTAATATTAAGAAGATGCAGTTTACTTATATAATCAAAGAACTCTATGTCAAAGGTTATAAAGAGCACAATAAATTTTGATGTAGCACAATTATTTGCTTTTCTTTTATATCTTATAAGGTGTAGTATAGAAAAATTTTTTCCTTTTAGTAGATTAAAGAATATTACATGCCCCCCCCCAAATGCACTATTGACACTAAAGGTTAATTTTAAAAACACCCTTATGGCAAATTTATTTATTCTTATTCAGCTTGATTACTCATAACATTTCTTTCTGGGTATTTCCCTTTTATTCCATGAACCTTGACAACTGTTTTTTAAATCAACACTTTCAGCTTTTCTTAGATACAACTGTTTCCCTTATTACACATATTAAAATTCTTAACCCTTAGAAACCTTAATTATGAGTGAAAACTAAGAATTAACCAATTGTTAACTGTATGTTATACCAATCAATATTTTTAGACTAGTAAATTTATGACTAAATTTTATAATTTTGAGAAACATGTGCCTCTTCACAGTGTAATCTTTCAAGTGGTACAAGACTTGTTTTATTAACAGATCCAAATTTACCCTTTTGTTTCTCTCCAATAAGAAGCCAAAAATGGATAAACCTATGTTCAGTAATTAATGTTTCATTATTTTATCTTATTTGAAAATTATCTAGATATTTAATAATTTAATTTGTCTCATTATTTAACACAACTTAGAAAAATTCTAAGGTTTCAAATTACCAAAAATATTTGGGAAACTATTTTTAAGTACATATACCATAACACATACAATTCTGAAATGTCTTACCTAAAACTTCCTATTCTACTTATATCTATTTAAAATAATAATTTACCCATGAAAACTTTATCACACATTAGACAATGTTAGTCATCATCTTATTATTTATGTCTGACAAATTTTGCAAGAAATGTAGCATGAACTTATTTGACTAATAAAGCCAGGTAGAATGAACATATTACACTTAGTTCTGATAAATCTAAACACATACCTATTTTAAACTAATAAACTTAAATTAGTTTTAATTCCAAATATTTTTCTGAGATTATATGAACCTGGAATACATTTGGATTAGTTTCTATAATATGTTTGAGAATTTTTATATAAGTGCTTGTAATTTGAGTCAGTTAAATAGAGCTCCTTTACAAATTAGCAATACCTATTGGAGGTAGGAAATACCACACACATATGTAACGTGTATACATAGACACATTGACAAATGCAAATAGAAACCTTACTTAGTATTTGTTTTAAAATTTTATGAATGAGATGGGTGTGATAATGCAAAATTTACTAGTTATAAAGAAATAGAATACATAAAGATTATTTGTTCAGAAGGCTGTTTTCTTCTTATTTAATATTTGTGAAGTATATAATTAAGATTTGCATTTGTCCTTGAGAAGTAATCTTATGGAAACTGTAGAGCACGTTGTGTTACATTGAACATTTTTTCTTTTGTTTTAGTCTTAAGAATTGAGAATGGTAAAGATAGGTGCGCTTTGAGTTGCTTCTAGAGCTACATTTCTGGTTTTGCAAAAATTTAAAGTTAAGGACAGTTGCTCTCAATTTTTCAAAAATTTGGGTTGCAGCCTAAATGACATCATATGTTGATCTACCTGTCCAAGTACATCATTACATTATTCCTAATTTGCTTCTTTCTCTCTGGGTTCTATAAATTTTATTTATAAGAATTATTTGCATTTCAAGGAATGGATCTTAAGTCCTTGAGAAGATTAAGGTAGAAAATCTACATCGTAAAGGCACAGAGAAAGTATCCAAGTTACAAGCCTTAAAAAAAAAAAAAAAAAGAAATCTGTTCCTATCAGCCTCTGAATATTAGCTAGCCTCGAGCTCTTAATTCACACTGTGTTGGCTCAGGCAATTTTATCTTTTTTCTTTTTTAAGCATGTCTAATTAATGTTTCTTGAAGGGTGGATTTATATGTCTTCTGTTTTACATTATTAGGCAGGGAAAATGTTCCCTAGTGACACACAGTGTCATTGCTGTAAAACAATCAGGTAAAAGAAATGTAATCACTTCACATAAACCCTATTTAAATATGACAATTTTGTAAACTTTTAGCTTAATTCCATCAACTCTTTCATTCTTAACTATAGCCTTCATTAGGACTTTATCAGCAGATTTTGATTTTATAGTAGGCAAAAGAAGTGTTCTTGGACAGACATAATTATCAATTCTCATAAAACATTTAGGTAAAGTTGACGGAACTTTTTCTACATAAAGCCTATTTAACATTTCAGTTTTCATAAGCTTATCAATTCTTACATTTGTATATTCTTTTAATCTAATTATAGCCTCACATAGGGCTTCACCAATATGTTTTGGTACCAAAATTTATAGGATTTCCATAACAAGGAGTCTTGGAAACTTCTTTTTTTTATCCCCTAATCATTTTATCCACTCTTGTGTGGAAATGCTTTGGATCCCCAGAGAGGGATCAAGCCAGGGCACCCTGACCCTTTTTTCAATTTTTAATTTGACTAATCAATCTAACTACTGTTCCAAGTGATTGCTGGTCAGGTTTTTAGTTGTAGTCTCTGTGTCTGGGCTTTTTGAATTTTCCCAAACTGGAATAAATAGACCAGACCAGTAAGGGATCCCAAGAGGGTCATTTTAGCACACCTAACCTTTGGTATTAAAAAATGAAGAAAGAAAACAAACAAACAGTAACAAGGACAAGAGCACAAAAACCTTTATTTTAACTCCATCTGTTTTATTTATCCTAATTTTTATTTAATTTTTTAATTTTTTAAAAAATTTATTTTATTATGCTTGAGAGGTACAGAGACAGAGAGAAGAGGGAGGGTCTAGAGCAGCCTCCATAGTTGTATGTCATCAGTTCTTGACATGGTTTTATTCCACACAGGTGGGTGGGAGGCTGTACAGGGTGGGAACTGGGCTGGGGGCCTCCCACATGGGCAGAACACCCAGTTTAGCTATGCGTCTACACAGGCCGGCATATGATCCTCATTCCCTAGGGCTGCAAAGTGAATGCTTATCTTGCTGAGCCATCCCGGCTTTCCCTTGTTTTAATTTTTTTTAAATTTATTTTTATTGTTTTCTGACACAGAGAGAGACAGATAGAGAGAGAGAGAGAGAGAGAGAGAGAGAGAGAGAAGGGGAATGGTCCAGAGCAGTCTCCATATTTGACAGCATTAGTTTTCCATGTGGTTTCACTCCACAGGTGGGCATGGGGCTGCATAGGGCAGGAACTGGGCCAGGAGCCTCCCGCATAGGCTACCACAGAAACTGAACTGGGTGCACACCCCAGCTCAGCATATGGGTCCACATGGGCTGGGCCCGGGATTCGATCCTCGGGCACCTGGGCTGCAAAGCAAGCACTCAACCCACTGAGCCATCCTGGCTTCCCCTTCATCCTAATTTTTAAAAGGAAATTTCTAAATCCATTATGTGTTTTTATATCCACTTTTTATTTTATTTATTTATTTATTAAAAGATTTATTTTATTGATTTTGACAGAGACAGAGACAGAGAGAGACAGAGGCAGAGACAGGCAGAGAGAAGGGGGAGGACCCAGAGCAGTCTCCCCAGTTCCACGTCATTAGTTTTCAACATGGTTTCATTTCACACAGGTGGGCAGCGGCTATGCAGGGTGGGAACTAGGCTGGGGGCCTCCTGCATGTAAAGCACCCCCCCTTGAGTCACTGACTGAACCAGGCGGGTGAGAACCGAACTGGGGGCCTCCTGAATGGGAAGCACACCCCAGTTCAGCACATGGGTCCGCATGGGCCAGGGCCGGGACTCAATTCCCTGTGCCCGGGGCTGCAAAATGAGCGTTTAACCTGCTGAGCCATCCCAGCTTTCCCTATATCCACTTTTTAAAATTTCCTCTTTCCATAGTTACCAATAAAATAGCTGTTTTGATGAAAGCTATCTAAAATATTATTTTTAACGTAGAAGTTTTTCCAATTCGAAGGATCTGTTGTCTGGCCATTGATGATAGGATTTATTAATCACAATAGAGACTCAAATTAATAGGCCTTTTTGTGGCTTACCTATGGACAAGAGAAATATCCTCAAATAAGTGTGGCAAAAGATTCAGTCCTCACAAGATCCAGAAAATGTACTCCCAGAGTTAGCTAGAGCCAATTCAAAATACACAGAACCACGTGTTTTTCCCTTTTTGAGAAGAATAGAGTGAATTCCAAAAGTTCACCCATAGTTTTAGATTCCCCAAGCTTAGCTCTACTGTCTACTCAGCTGCCAGCCAGATGCACAGGCCTCCTGCAGCTGGTGACAACAGCAACTATGAGGGACCTTGTTTTTACCATCTCTAGGAGGAAAAGAATTAACACAACCCATGAGTACTTATACCAAACATCCGAAGTCACTAAGCCCAAGGAACTAGTTCTACAAATATTTTTTCGGGTTAATCTAAAGAAGAAAAAAAATTACAAAAAAAAAAGTTTCTCACTATTCTGCCTCCACCAAGCTCTGTAGGTAGAGATCTGACTTGGCAGAAATTCTTACCTTTTACCAGCTTCTGTTAGAGGTCCCAGGATTTTCCCACTCTATAGGCTTTGGGGTGAGCAGTTGTCAGCTAGTGAAGTATCATTCTGATTATGCTAACTGTGGGGGAGATATGAATTTTTCTCTATCCTTCTAGGTTCTTTCATTTAATCTAATAAATCAACATGAAACATATTAGCAAGGGGAGATAACAAAATTTAATTACGTGTGTACATATGGGAGCCTAGCATTCACAAGGGGGTCAGAGACCCCATGTACATGAGAGGTTCAGAGAGAAATGGGGAAAATGAAGTATATATGATGTTTTAGGAGCTAAGAAATGAGGTAAGAACCCTAAGACTTCAGAGATGAGGAGGGTAAATTGCAGGACAATAAGAGCAGATGTTTAGTAGTCTTATGGCCTACTATACAGATAGATTAATACAAGTTATTTCTGGTAATTATTCTTATTATGGACAAAGCCCCCAATTTAGATTCTTCTAAGTAGTTAAGGGAGGGGCAGGATTTCCTCTTGAGCCACAGGCTCTTGATTGCCTTCATCTCATAATATCTACATGCCAATGTGCCACATCTTGTGGAGGCTTGTTCTGAACCCCGCATATATATATGGGGTTCATATACATATCAATGAATCATAAATACTTTTAGCTGCTTTTATCATTGCCATTTGAGTCTGAAATTTGGTGAAGGGTTCTGGGCTGCAGATTAAAAATATAGAAGTCATCAGTTTTTAGATGTTATTAAAAACCATAGGACTGAATCTTATCACTAGAGTACATGTGGATATAAATATTATAAATAGTGAATGCTTCATTTTCTAAACTTTCTCGGTCCAAGATTTCTTTCTCTTCAAGCATTTTTCTTTCTAATATTTTATGAAAATAAACTTTTATGAAAGCTCTGAGTAGATACTTAGTAAAACTTTTTGATTAGAAAATAACACTTCAAATACATTGGGAGGAAATATTATAATTTTCCTTAGGAGAATAAATTAAGTGTCTCTTAGAATGAAGACCAGGGTTCTATATATATGTCAGGGATCAAAGGCAGTAGATAGAAATTGTGGGCTCACATTACAGTGTATTCATAGCTACTTAGTAAATACACCAATTTTCTTGTTATTCCTATCTGTCATAGATGCAATAACTGTAGGATACAAAGCCACAGTAGTACTTTCTTTAATAGATGGCGAACTATGCAAATGAATTTTCTACTACTGGTAATTATAAGCTATTCTCTTATTGTATACTGGCCATGATGTGTCAATTTGGAGGGGGTTTGGTGGGGGGGGCAGTGGGAGAGAATGAAAAGTAGCATCTCAGTTATACAATCTAGCTACTATCCTGAGCTATTTTTGTCCTTGTCAAAACTTTTTCACCAGCCATTTCTAGAGTCTCCCAATTTTTCCTTGGACACAAGGACTCATGCATTTTATGCATGACACATAAGTTACCCGTGGTAAGCAGGTCATCGTTTGAATAATGGCTATGGACTTGGTAGATGGATTTGCAATGGTCCTTTCATAGGTTCACATCTGTTCTTACATGTGGCCAGATGCTAGAATTAACAGAGGATTGGCTTGAGCTAAGGGTTTGGCCACTGACGATGGCCTAAAAGGAAATTGACTCCTGTAAGGCTCCACCAAGCTGCCATATTCTTGTCAGAATCATGTTCTAACCAGCATCATTCAGTGCTTGGGTTAACAAGGATTCTTTGTGGAACCTAGAATTTTTCAGAAGAGTGTTTATCAAATTGGTAAGAGACAATTAACCCTACAATCATTTCATAGAATTTATACAGATAGAAGGTAGTACTGGCTTTTCTTCTCTCTACTAACATTTTACTAAGAATTTTCTACATATTATTTCATCTAATTCTTATAGAATGATATAATACTTTCCTGATTATCTTATTTTCCCGATGAGGCAACTGAGAGGTTAACATTACAGTGGGTAACAGGTAGGCAGAGCTGTGCGACTGACGCAGGTCCAGGGCTATCCTTCCTCAATGCCCTTGGTCTTCTTTCTAGGCTTATAACAACTCCTTTAACCTGGCATTTTTAAGTCAGGCACCCAGAGATACTGCACGCAGTCAAGTTGGCACACTTAAGTACTGTGTTTTGATGACTGCAAGTCACCTGCAGACATGATAGGAAGCATTTGTGCACAACATTCTACCATCAGATGGACTGTCCCACCTGGAGGTATCTGCTTGTATTTTCATGTATCTGCTGTAGAGCAGTTCCTATTTTTACAAGAATCCTGCAGCCCTTTCTTCCTGTATACACTCTGTTAAGAAGTAACTATTCTGTCACATGAAGAACAACTGAGTAGTTAAGAGACTACAAATTTAAGTGTTGGAGGATTTCATCATCGAAGGCTTTCTTTGTGACTCAGTGTTTGGCTTTGATTTTCATATATATATGCAACCACACATATATCTGTACATGTAAACATACCGGTATATGTGTTTTCCACTATATCTGTGTGTATATGTATACACACACAAATGGGTATACACATACAACTTGATGACCTTTTACATGTACACCCATGTTTACCACTACCCACATCATGATATTGAATATTTTTATATCCTTAGGAAGAGCTGTTTAGAAATTGAAAGGGAGATTGAGGTACAAAAGACATCCTGAGCCAGGGATGAGGTAAGGTGTCTTGGGGGCTTCAAGGGAACATTGCAGGATGTTTAGTAAATAGAAGTTCACCCTGCCATACAGGTGGGTCAAAAAGAGATTATCACTGATAGTATCTTATTATGGACAAGGCTCTTAATTGAAGTTCTTCTAGGTAAATGGAAGGACAGAAGTTTCTCTTGAGCCTGAGGTTGTTAGTTCAAAGTAATCCACATTCCACAGAAGCACATCTTCCGGTGGCTGGGTCTGAACTCCATACTAGTCCAAAGCAAACAGTGCTAACCTTTAATCCCCACACATAAACATATACACACTTAGGCATTACCAAATGTTTTACTTCTATTATCATAGATTAATTTTCTCTGTTCCTAAACTTTACATAAGTGGAATCATAAGAAGGGCAATTTTTGTAGTCTGATTTCTTTCTTTCTTTTTTTTAATATTATTATATTTTATTGTTAAATTTAATGGGGTGAGGAGGGGGTAGGGAGAGAGGGAGGGGAGGTGGGAGAGGGCACCAGCATTATGGACACACTTAATGGTTTGGTGTTTACCCAGAGAGGAGGGAGGAGGGGGGAGGGAGAGTTGTGTGGGGAGGGGGGAGTGGGCACCAGATATATGGGGTTGGAGGGGGACCTGATTCTGGGAGCTGGGCACATAATGCGATGCATGGGTGATGTGATGTGGAGTTGCCCATTGGGAAACTGTCTGATTGATTTCTTTCATGCTATGTGTTTTTGAAGTCCATCCATTTTCTTCTGTAGTTAGTATTTGTTTTGAATTTTCATAATGTTGTAGTAAGTTCATTGTCTGAGTAACTTTCAGTTTGTTTATCCATTTTGATGTAGCTGGATGCTTGAATTAACATTCTTATCACAATCTTTGTGTGAACAGAGGCACTTCTTTTTCTGGAGTATGTACCTATGAATGGAATTGTTGAGTCATGGGGCAGGCTCAGATTTTCAGAAAGTGACTTGGAATGCTGTTCAGAGTGAAGCATGGTAAATCAAATGATTAAGATGGAGTTAAGTAGTACTTATTGAAAAAGAGGTAGTGGGGTGAGTCTGCACAATGTGTGTAAGAGGTGATTTTTCTAATTCTTTTGAAGCATTTAGAGGGTAATTTTAAGGAAGAAAGGAACACACTATCAATTTATACAAAGTACAAAATGAGAAAAAATGGGATTGAATTTGGACAAAAGAGTGCTTAGGCAGAGTATTATCATAATTAACATAGAAATAGGTTACTGTCCCCAGGGTGTCTTCAAACATAATGCTTTCTTCTAGGTAAAGGGTAGATAGGTATGAAAGCAAATTTTTCTCTATCTCACGGGGCCCTTATTCTTGATTTGTCTTCTGGAAGATATGAATTTCTTGCTAACGTGCCTTATATGTAGGGTGACTATGTGTGTGCGTGCGTGTGTGTGCACACACACACTTCACTGTTGAAGCCAGCATACTTTATTTCAGTACAAATGCTGAACTAGATAGTGTTCCAGGGTGATGGTTTAAGTTTGGACCCTCAGGAAAACTGGAGTATATGGTTGTATATTTATGACGAACATTTCTGGGGCAAACCAGAGACAACTGGACACATTTGACAGAATTAAACCTAGTGAGGAATTCCGCTTCCTGTGTGACAGAGTAGCTCATATTAGACCAAACATTCTACTTGTAACAGATATAATGCTGGACAAAGTATAAAGAACAAACAACTATAAACAGTGAAAAGACCCCAAACGAGAGATTCTGGAGGGAGAGTCCACACTTAGAGGAAGGGGTTGGCTCTGGGTGAATTTTTTATTTTTGTGCCTTCTAGCCTGAGAAAAAGCTGTAGTAGGTACACAGGGTGCCCCAAACTCCTCAAATTAACTTCTGCTTCTCTTTGGGACAGAGACTGATAACCTTTATTGGGTTACAAGCCTGTTTTTTTCTATTTGTCTGTATCTGGCTTTAATTATTTCCTTTCTGAGGAAAGCAGCATTCCTGGAGAATTCTTGGCAAGCAAACTACAAAACAAAATATTGAGCTAGGGCCACAGCATAGCAGCCCCAGGGGATGCTGCGCTCACAGGAGGCTGTAGGAAGGGTGCCTTCTGGAGCTGTGACAGGCGTGACCAGCTCAGCCTGAGGTGTTGTCATCAAGGACCCCTTCCTCTGAGAGGTTAGTGCACATGGCTTTGTGAGCAGAGTGTGACCTGTGTTTTTGTCACATCTTGCCCACTGTAAGGGAAAGCTACACGGATGTAAATGGCAGCTTTGGGCTGAGTTGTTTTTTTATGGCTAAGAACGTTCCCTATTTAATTTATACCCCATATGTCCTTACTAGCACAGTGCCATTCTTGGATCATCATATGTGGTCCTTTCCTGATGCTCAGTGGAGTGAGAGGAAGACTATAACTCACAACTATTCCTGAGGTCAAAGTTGGTCTTCAAGGGCAAAGAAGTATAAAAACCCATTCCAAAGGCTAGAAGTGGGTAGCTTTTTATTGTTATTTATTTATTTTTGTAGTATAACATGAAGTCCTAAAACAATAATTTCGATGATCTAATCTATTATCATTTTCAAAAGTTCTTTTAGGGGAAGCCAGGATGGCTCAGTGGGTTGGGCGCTCACTTTGCAGCCCCGGGGAACGAGGATTGAATCCCGGCCCTGGCCCCATGTGGACCCATGTGCTGAACTGGGGAGTTCCCCTCAGTTTGGTTGTGTCTCTGTCCCTGTATCTCTCTCTCTCTCTCTCTCTCTCTCTCTGTCAAAAACAATAAAATAAATTAATTAATTAAAAAAATAGTTTTATCTAAATTTCACTTCTCAAGAATATTTTTCATCTGGAAATGTAGATAATTTTCTATCTGTGCATGTCCACTGTTGAGATTGTACTGTCAGAATTGTAAGGATAATCATTTTTCCTTTTGGTTATGGGAATCCATGACAGAGGTTGATTGTGGCCAATTTCCCAAGGATGTGGTGTTATATTTGTTTTCTATTGCTGCCTTAATAAGTCATCACAAACAATGGCTTAGAACCACACAAATGTATTATCTTACGGTACTACAGTTCAGATATCTGATACACACTCACCAGGCTTTTAAAATCAAGGTTTGGTGGGGATTCGTTTCTCTACGGAGGCTCCATTTTCTGCTCACTTGAGTTGTTGGCAGAATTCCTTTCCTTGCTGTTATAGTACTGAACTCCCCATCTTCTTCTTTTTTTTTTTTTTAACATAAATTTTTTAATTGTTAAATTTATTGGGCTGACATGATTGATAACAATTACATTGTTTCCAGGTGTACAATTCTACATTACATCATCTACACATCGTATTATGTGCTCACCACCCAGAATCAGCTCACTTTCCATCACCATATATTTGATGCCCCCTCCCTACTCCCCACCCCCCTCTCCCCCCCACCTTCCTCCTTACCCTCCGGTAACCACTAAACTATTGACTGTGTCCACGAGTTTTTTTTCCTTTTTTTTCTTTTTAAGATTTATTTTTTGTTTGTTTTTAACAGAGAGAGAGAGAGAGAGAGAGAGAGAGAGAGAGAGAGAGAGAGAGACTGAGAGAAGGGGGAGGGCCCAGAGCAGTCTCCATGGTTGTACGTTATTGGTTTTCTACACAGTTTCATTACACAGGTGGGCATGGGGCTGTGTAGGGCAGAAACCAGGCCAGGAGCTCGCCCCAGTGAGAACCGAACTGGGGGCACTCCCCAGCTCAGCATATGGGTCCACATGGACCAGGGCCAGGATTTGATCCCCAGACCCTGGGGCTGCAAGATGAGTGCTCAGCCCGCCAAGCCATCCCAGCACCCTAATCCATGAGTTTTTATTTCTTTGTTACTTTCAGTTATATATTCTACCTACAAGTGAAGAGGTCATATGTTTCTTGATCCTTTCTTATTGACTGGCAGCTGAGAGCTATTTGCAGCTTCTAGAAATTTCCAGATTCCTTGACTCATGTACCTCTTCCTCCATTTTCAAAGATCGCAATGGCAAATTTAGTGCTTCTCAAGTCATTTTTCTCTGACTCCCCCTTTTCATTTCCTCTTTTAATTTTCAAGGCTCATGTCATTAGTTTGGATTCACCTGGATAATCTGGTATAATCTCCCCATTTCTAGGTGCTTAAACTCAGTGACATCTGAAAAGTTGTCATCTTTGTCATGTAACGTAATATATTCACATGTCCCTGGAATTAGAATTTTGGCATCTTTGTGGCAGTCATTATTTACCTACCACAGACTTCAGACATTCTGTCCTAATTGCATTCTTTGCTTACTTTGGTAAGTAGTAAAGGAACACTTAGTTTGTAACAAAGAATATAAAGATGAATGAACTATGACTGCTTCTTATGTGCTAATCACTACAGCAATCAGATTCATATTTGCAGTCACATGCCAAATTCATTATGAATGTCAATTCACCTGAGCAGTCCCTTAACAAGAGAGGCAATGGCCAGACTCGTCATATGGCACATAATAAACTGAATTTATTCATTAAAAAAAATATTTGTTAAGCATCTACCTAATACCAAATACTGCTTTGGATGTTTAGTAAACATTAGTTAATAAAATAAACAGGGTCTATATCCTTGTGAAATGTACATATTAGTGGGGCACTTAATTTTTATCGAGGGCTATTTTTATTACTAAAAGATTAAATGAACACAAAAAGAAGGTTGAGTTAATAAATTGGAAACAGATTATCAGAGATTCTGGATGCTTTGTTGGGTTATCTGGTTTTCATAAATAGTGAGGAAATAGGGCAGTTTCTTAAGTAGAGATGAATTGACAGGATCTATTTTTTAGAAACACCTGATGTTAGAGTAGAGGGGGCATTGGAGGTCTGGAGGTGAAGAACGGCTTGCTCCAAGCTTGACCCAAATAGTAACAGGTGGAATAGAGATGAGCATGGGCTCAAAGAGACATTTAAAAGACTAAATGTGAAGAAGGAGAAAATTTAGTGAAACTGGCTTGGTTTGTGGGAGGCTGGTGACAAGGGACATACATTTATAATCTATTTGAATATAAGTGATAGTTACTCTCTCTTTTTTTAAGATTTATTTTTTTGTTTTGACAGAGACAGAGACAGAGACAGAAAGTGACAGAGAGGAAAGGGAGGGCCCAGGGCAGTTTCTATAGTTACACATCATCAGTTTTTGACATGGTTTTATTCCACACAGGTGGGCGGGGCTGCGCAGGGGTGAACTGGGCTGGGGGCCTCCCGAATGGTAGGCATGCCCTCATGAGCTGGGGGCTGAACTGGGCAGCTCCCTCATAGGAAACTCACCCTGGCAAGAACCAAAGTGGGGGCCACACCCCAGTCCAGTGTATGGGTCTGCACGCGCTGGGGCTGGCATTTGATTCTTGGAACCTGAGGCTGCAAGATGAACGCTCAACCTGCTGAGCCATTTCAGCATCCCCAGTAGTTACTCTCTTTAGATTAAGTATTTATTTAATGAGAAACATCCTGTTAACATATGAAAATGTACATACACAGAGAAAGCTCAAAGTAAAATATTCTAGCATTTTTTTTTATCATGCTACTAACATAACCTATAATGTATCGGGCATCTGTGGAACATATAGGATCTGTCAACGTTCAAAAGGGAATTTAAACAATGATTCCTTTTGAAAGCAATAATATGTATGTGCAGAGCCGTCATAATTGAAAGCTTGACGTGGGAAATTTAGCAGTAGAAATGCAACCAGGAACACATCAGAGGTGACCTACATTAAAAAAAAAAAAATCTTAGTTCGAATGATTTCTCCTTTGGGGGAATCTACTTTTCTTCTTTCTTGTTCAACTGGAGAGAGAAAAAGAATGCTGTCTATAAAAATGCTGAGAAAGAAACTAGGTTAGAAAATTGTTATAGAGTGGGCATCTGCACTGTATCTGTGAGAATGTCTAGTGGTTAGGTACTAAAGCTTATTCATTACACTGGAATATGCTTCTTTCTTTAATGGCTTTTCAACGAAGCCTCTCTTGGGATTGGCTGGCTGGTGTTCTGTAGGTGGGAAAGTATTGATCAGGAAATATTTCTGCAGCAGAAAGAATCTGGAGGCATCCAGAAAGTCCAATGGAATCTTTGAAATAGCAGCCTGTCTCCTGACCCCTCCGCTGATAGTTCAGAATCTTTTCACACTTAACACAGAACACATTGTAAACCACAACAAGATAGAAAGTAATCAGCTTTGACTTTATATTTGCTGAGATACATGCACACATACAGATTTATACATAGTAAAATCCCAACACAGCACTGTACTTGGGGACCAGAAGTTCAAATGCACAAAATCTTTGTTTATATTATCAAGAGCTTAACAAGATGCTTGGGGTGAATTAGCTCAGCCAGCTGTCCGAGAGTCTTAGGGTCCAGGAGTTGATTGCCAATAGGCTTATGTCCAAAATGACTTTATTGCAGAATAAGCGATGTTTGGGTTTTACTATTTTTCATACAAAGCTATACACACACAGAAAAATACACATGCACATATTGTTTAGAAAATAAACCTAAAAGAGAAATCTAACCATTATTCTAAAATTTATAAAGGTGTGCCAGATAATCTTAAATGCTCCCTAGGCCACAGAGGCACTCTATACCTTGTACCTCGGGCAATGTTACTGGAATGACAATTCTGTCAACTTTCAGTCACAGAATTATGAAATCTTAAAGCTGGAAAGGGCCAAGTCCAATCCCTTTATTTACAGAGGCATGCAGAGTATGTGAGAATTTCCCAAATGCATAGAGCTGGATAATTTCTGAGCCACATCAGAACTCACATATCTTGTCTTTACTTGAAGGATGTCCCTTTAGCATTCTTGTATTTATTGATTTTTTAACTGGTGTTAATGTTTATAAGGGCATAAGAGGAGTGAAATTCCAATAATTCAAGTCCAGAATAAAAAAAATATTTAGGAATTGCTGTTTTTTTCTTGGTCTGTCTCTTGCTCTTACACTGTCTCACTATCATTTGATTTTGTCACACTGGGAAGGTTTATTCCAACATTCTGCATATCTAACTTTATCCCTTCTGAATATCAAAACCCCTAGGCTTTTGCTTATCCAATGAAGATATTATGATAACTGGAAAGTCAATATTTAAAAGAAAAATTTGAATCCTTGAGGGAAAATTTCTGTATTTTACAATGAAATCTTTAATATTTTATAAACATTTGATCTATTCACTGATCTTGATGCCTCAAGGAAGATAAATAGTCAAAAATAAGCAAAATCAAGGGACTGACAAGCAAGCAGTTTCCTAAAATTGAAAGGTGAGACATTTGAAGTATGAGGGTCATATTTTTTCTTTGCCTAAAGCCAAAGGAAAAAAGTGTTGCTGCATTAATCATGAGGTTGTAATATATTTGACATGTTAGAAAGTAATATAAAAAAATGAACAAACTGATTACACTAAGAAAATATTTATTCATCATTCTGTTTCTGTTATTATTATTATTATTTTTTTGTAATTTAAGGCTTCTACTTTCAGCACTTGCTTAATTCTTTTTTTAAAAGCATAGTTTCCAAGAAAGTTGGGGATGACTGAAAGCAATGACATGACATGATAAATTGAAGAAATTTAAAGTTCCAATGTAATGTTCTGAAAGAAACTTTGTTGAAATAATTCTTGCTATTATTCCTAGATCAAAATGCTTAGGGCTAAATAAATTATAAGCCACTTAAAGACAGAGCCATGTCTTAGTCAATTCTGCTTCCTCTCAGGAATTTTTACATAAAACTCTCAACAGTTATTATCATCAACTGTAATTGACCCATAGTTTAGCTGAAATTAGTAAGAATGTATGAATGTATATGTCATATACTTGGCAATTTTACTATTGTCCTCCATTGTATGAACCAATTTTCTATAGGCTATATTTGCCATAAATCTGTTGATGCCTTTGAATCAAAGTATATAGTACTTAGCCTTTAAATGAGCTTAACAATTACCAACCAGCCATCAAGGATTGCTTCCATGAATTAAAAATTATAGAAAAGAATTTTCCGGAGGAGACTATGAATTTTTTAAAAAGAAACACCTGCATTCATTATATAATTCATTTTAACTTATATTGAGAGTTTAATCACAGTGTCATATAAATATTTTCAATTTTCACTGATTGTTATTTTTCAGAAGGTATTATGGTTAAAAGGGGGAAAGAAAGCAATAACTATTCCCCTTCCCCACTTTTCTGTATAGGATTAGAAGAAACAAAATGTATGTATATTATATTTAATGTCTCAGGGGAAGCCGGGATGGCTCAGTGGGTTAAGCGCTCACTTTGCAGCGCCGGGGACCAGGGATCGAATCCTGACCCCGGCCCGTGCGGAACCACATGCTGAACTGGGAGCTCCCCCAGTTCAGTTCTCTCTCTGTCTCTGTCTCTGTATCTCTCTCTCTCTCTCTCTCTGTCAAAAACAATAAAAATAAATAAATATTAAAAAAAAAGAAGAGAATTTCTTAAAAAAAATATTTAATGTGTCAATTGTTTCCCATTCCCTGTCATACTTATAACCAAGGAAAAGAATGATGACCCTAAAACTTGTCACTAAATAAAATGTTCTGTGAAGCTTCAGTGCTTGGCTGGAAAGTACGTGTATTTTAGAGTAACATTGATATGAGTTCTGGCAATTAAGTTTGTGAACTTCCACTATGTGCTTGCATTGGTAACACTGTACAAACAACTCAGTAAGATTTCATAACCTTGGTATATCTGTCTCACAGTTGTGTTCCTGTTGATGTGTCGTGGTGTCTTGCTGAGTGGTGTTCACTAATATTGTTCTGTGTTTTTGTGTGCCATCATGAGAATGTCAGAGCTTGAATTAAAACAGCAACATCATTTTGACTCTTGATTAGGATCGACAGAACTATTTTGGTCATGGAGAATGGGCTAGCTTCCATTGTGTGCTTAGATGCTTTATTTCAGGGTCTTACTGGTACACCCATGTTTCATCACCAGTGATAATAACATGGCACAAAACATTGTCTTCCCTCCCCAAGAGTTTTTGGCAAACTGACTCTCTTTTACTTTTGTTCATCAGTGAGCTCCTTCGAGAACATTTTTGCACACACCTTTCTCATGCCAAGATTTTCAGTGAAGGTTTTCCCATTTCTATATTGATGTTTTCTTGATCTGCTATGCTTCTCACAGTCAGCTGACAATTTTGATGCACAATTCAACAATTTTTTGCAATGTTTTTGTCAGTTCTTCCCTGACCTCTCTTCATCAGTGATACTTTCCCTCCCCTCAGAAAAAAATTTTAATTCATTTGTACACTGCCATTTTCTGCATTATCTCCATCAACTTGGACTAATATGTCTGCACTACTCTTGCCAAGTTTAACAAGAAACTGAATGTTTGTTCATTTAATAGAAGGCATCTAAATTAGGAATAAAGTAGTTAAACTTTCCCTTTTTGTAGATGGCATGATCCTTTATATAGAAAATTCTAAAGACTCCACCAGAAAACTATTAGAAATAATAAATGAATACAGTAAAGTTGCAGGATACAAAATTAATGTACAAAAATTTACAGCATTTTTATATAAAAACAATGAAACTTCAGAAAAAGAAATGAGAAAAATGATACCATTTGGTATCAAAACAAAAGGAATAAAATACGTAGGAATAAACTTGGCAAAGAACGTGAAGGACTTATACATAGAAAAATATGACACTATTAAAATAAATTGAAGAAGATACAAGGAAATGGAAATATATTTCATTTTCATGGATTGGAAGAATCTACGTATTTAAAATGGTCATGTGGGTATTTATATATGTCCTTATAACAATTTCAGAGGTTTAACAGTTTTCAAAATAAAATGTTAGGGAATGAAGCAATGTCAATTTTATATTCATGTTTGAATACTTCTCAAAAAAAAAAGTTAACTTTAGTAAGACAACAAAAATACGATTAAGACTGATTTTTGGTTCAAGTCACCATCTAGTTACTCAAACAAAGTCACAGTTATCTTTCATTTTTCTTATTCTTATCCTGACATTCTTTTCATCAGCAATCTTGCCTGCTCTTCCTTCTGACAGCTTTTATACCTTTTCACTCTCTATGGCTTCCACCTTAGTTCAGTCATTGTCATCATGGTCACCTGGCAACAGAGGTGACTCATCTAGAAGCTTTCACTTCTGTCTTTCTATAATTAACTGCAAAAAACAGTTGTAGTGATTTTTTCTTTAATTGTAAATTAAATCATGCTCCCTAATCCTTCTTAAAATTCTAATGGTCTCCAAACCCATTTAGAAAAAGAAAGTTTCCACTCCAACCTCTATGATCAGTTTTCTCCCTCCATCCATAACCTCTGCTCACTCTTCTGAGCTCTTCCTTCCTTGCAACCCTGCTGCTACACTGTTCTAAGCTCCTTCCTGCACAAGTTTCTCTGCCTCTGCCTGGAATATTCCTTCTTCTCATGGCAAAGCTGATCCCTTCTTGCCCTTCACATCTCAGCCCAACAGTAGCTCTTCAATGATTCTTTCTCTGACTCTCAAAGCTAAAGTAGTGCCCTTACATCTTCTGACTGTAGTTCCCTGCACTTCACTTGTAGTCATTAATATGTTATTTTATGTTCTAGTTATTGTCTATCACCCTGAGACTTTAGAAACTTTATGAGAACAGATGTACTGTTTGCCTTGTTCACTGCCTTGCCTCTACAACTAAAATGGTACCTGTCACAGATACTTAACAAATACCGAATGAATTAAAGAAAAATTATTATTCAATATATTACTGTGGAGCTGTATCAGGGAAGGTCTTGCCAGAAATACAGAATCTACGCAAATTATTTTTTAAAAAAGGAACACGGTGCAGGGAATTGTCTACACAGGTGATGAAAGAACTGACAACTCAAACAGGCGCTGTGACATTATCAACAGTGGGAAGCCACCATTGTTTCTCGGTTGAAGGCAAATCGGAAAAGTTATACTGCTGGAACCTCAGACTAGTATCAACTAGTAGAAGCTGAAACTACAGAGAAGCTACCTGCTGGTGCAGAAACTTCCCAAAGCAGAGAAGAAGAGGGTAATACCTACTTTTTCCTTCTTAGTATCCACAGTCCAGCCAGATTGTGTCCAGGCCGAAGCCACAGGCCCAGGAACCTGGGAAACAGAATTTCGGTACCAAGTCACCCACCTAATGAGGGATGGCCTATTTCAAGGAATGGACATGAAGTCAACATCACCAGGGACCTCCCTACGTAGGGATTATTAATTCAATGAGCAAAATATAAATCTATTCTGAAGTACCTGTGTTCTACCAGTACAGCTCTGTTTACATTTAGGGGACCAGGAACATTTGAGAATGTCACCTGTATCTGGAAACAGAGGAAAAAAAATTGTACATTGATTATGCTTTTTTGCCAGATGAACAATTAACCCCATTGCTTTAAACTTTGAGCTAATTTACCTTAAAAGCTATCTGAGTGTTAATGAACATCATAGTGATCGTATTATTAAAATATGTCACTGATATATTTTAAATTCTATATTTCCTAACTTGGAGGATACTTTGTAGTGTTCTGGCGCCCATCTTCTTAAGTATGGTCACCATTAGAATGTGAAAAGTGCTAAATGGGGATCATGCTGAATCATATATTGCATTTATTCAAATCCACTTGAACCCTGGAGTTTGTTTTCTTATAATTTGCAGAGATATTAAGTCAGCAATGAAAGGAATCCTTGTTGCTTCTCTTCATTCCATGTCCTTGAAGCCACTGGCTCATCTATGAGATTGTGAGGGTGTCAGTGAGCCAGATTGGACACCTCACTCCTTTGAGTAGTTTCACACCTGTTCTCCTCTTCCCACCCTTCCCTGCATGCCTACCCATCAGTTTCTCTCACTGCTCTCTTTGGATGTCAAAAGAAATAGAAAGTGTAGGATCTCATCACTCCCTCGTGCCATTTTTTTCAGAAGCAATAGTATCCCTCACAGATGTCGTGCATGAGAAAACAAAATACAGAATCTATGCGGGATAGCAGCTATCCTGAGGGAAGGTACACTTCCACAAAATAAAAATGCATGAGCTTATATTTTGATACCCTGTGATGTTATATAGAACAGACATAGATTCTACTTAGGGTTCTGATACCCCTAAGCTCATTAAGTAAGGGAGGCAGGCAGTTAGAAGAGACACCACCGAGAGAGGACATTAATGTGCTTTTTAAAGTAATGGGTCAGACATATAAATTATTAGAGGAATGTAGTACAAAATTATGGATGAAATATTCATACATTCCATTGAAACAGCGTATGTTCCGGAGGGAGGTGTCCCAGAGAGATGGATCTTCCCCTTTGTTCTGAATCCAGTTTTCCAACTGCTCTAACACAGCTGTTGGCTTTACAGTCATTCTGAAGTTGATTTGATCAGAAAGCAGAGATTGTCTGCCCAGCATGACCAATGACAAACATCAAAGTTGTGGGTATTCCAAGCTTGTAGTTTGTATATTTCAGTTCTTTTTCATGTCCTGTGGGCCTCCAAGTGGTTGTCTACATTTTAGCGTTGCTATGCTTATTTGTCATTTGTGTACCAAACTGCGGCATAATGTGAAGGGCATACACTTGCATGAAATCCACCAGTCAAGTTTGAAAATGGCTGTCAGATTTGTGGAACACGACTATAATCACATTCACATGAATGCTCAGCTCAGAGTGAAACAGAACCGTATTACCTTTCTTTTGCTTGTTTTAATAAAACAAAAGAATTGACTTTAACTTTAAGGAAGTAAATTGTTACCTACCAAGAAATTCTTTTGACTTGCTGTCGGATTGATTTAATGTTTCTAAACCATATGCTGTAGGTGAGCCTCAGTGCAAGTTATTTTCTTTTCTGTCTGAAGGTCAGAAAGGTTTACAAAAGCTGCTAAAAAATATGAAAATATTATGTTAAGTGATTTTCAGCCACTGTTTCTTTTAATTGTCACAAAAACTCAGGGAAGAAAGTGTGGTTTTCAGTGTCTATTTTACAGATGCGAAGATTGAGGCTTAGAATTCTTCCCTTGACCTGGGTTGGCCCTTAACACATGTTCTGATCCCAGGTCCATCTGAGCTTAAAACTGTATATAGGGTAGAATTAAAGCTGTATATAGTGAGCATTAGCCTCCTTCAAAAGGAATTCTTCTAAGTCAGGGCTGGGCAAGACATCGATGGTGGTCCATTGGTGGACCACTAAGCAATTTTGGGGTTACTGCCTGAATAATAGCTAGTAGACCATGACACTTGGAAAAGTAGTCCTTGCCCTGAAAAAATCTGCACAGTCCTGTTCTAAGTGAAGATCAATGTTCAAGGTCACTGTGACTCTAAGTATGGCCTGGGATGAGCAGGGGCTTCACCCCTGAAAAACCAGAAGTATCTGTTTAGTGGCAACAGTGATACTTCTGCTGGCCTTCCTCAAATGCCATTGCCAGCTTGCTCCTTGAATGCTTTATCTTGCCAAAGGCCTGCTCTGTGAATGTAAGATCCAAAGCCAGTGCCATTTTAACTATGCCATCAAGAGCAGTCAGCTGAATTATGGATTCATGCAATTTTAGAATTGGAAATGACCTTAAAGTTCATCTGATCTGAACTCATCGTTCTCCAGGTGAGGAGGCTGGCCTCCAGGGCATTGGAGGAATTTGTTTAAGCCACATAAGTATGGAGGGGTCTTCTGGAGGAGAAACCACAAATCTTCATCCCCAGTCCTGAACTCTTCAACTACACCCAATTATCAGGATGCACGCTGTAATTTTTCTCTGCAATAGATACTGCCCTTTTGACACTATATTATACTATATTAATATTATATTATAGAAATAAATACTGAATAGCTGGGATAACATATATGATGCAATTTTATTTTTAGTCTTTACAGAAAATAATTTTTAAGTTATTATTTAAAATTCATACTTGAATATTGTTTATCATCTCTCATCAAAAAGGAACAGAAACTGAAATCATTGTCTTAAGATATCTAAAATAAAGATAAGCTTATAGGAGACCAAGACTAGGCTTAAGTTTTTCTTTATTTACTCTTTCAAATTCTATTGCTTTGTAGGACTTTGGATTAAGAATTCAGGGGCCCAATATAAATGGACAATTCCTTTAAACTGATATCATTTCAATAAAAAATGGGGAGGAGGCACTAAAGATATTATCATACCTTAGATACTGACATTTCAAATAGCTGTATTTTTTTTATAAGTGTAGAGTCTACCACTTAATACATTCTGCGACTCTAACATTGGATTTCTTTCATAGCTTGGAAAAAACTCAATTTAGAACCAAAGAAATGACTTGAAAAAACATACCATCTTTTATTCCTAAAGATGCTCAGAAAGACTGTACCTTACACATGTTTTGTAGTTTACAGACGCATCCTGACTGAATATGATGATATGTATGAGTCCTTTTCATGGGCCAGGGGAAATAATCAGCTTATATAAATATCTGAATGTATGTGGCACTTGTATTATTTTTTAGTTTTGAAAAACTGGCTATTTAAATTGTTTTCTATATGGAAAAAGGTTATTTCAGATAAGTGATATATCTAAAGCACTTTTTAAAAATGACGCTGTTTCTGTGTTTGGAAATAGTTAAAGTGGAAGTGGGAAAAAGCAATGAGTATTTCAAGGCACTGCATTCTAAAAGGAGTCAGAACAGGAGATGTGCAAACGAAATGCAGTCTTCCGATACCATTCTCTGGAGATTAGTTTTGGAGAAGTGAATGGAGAGAGAATGTGTGGAACATTTTCTCCAATTTGTAATATTGAATCAGGCCCATTTTAAACTGTGCTAATTTATTCTTCATCGAACCATGGAGATTAATTAATCCTTTGTTTTCCTGGATTAATGAGTAATCAATACTCCAAAGGGGAGAAAAAGAGGATGATTTCTGCTCAAGGAACAAAGCTTTTGGATAGCTGAGTCATTTTATCTTTTACG